>JARHVA010001233.1:105000-177500 GCA_037957365.1 Torreya grandis
ATTAGTGTTTCACAAGACTAAATTAAGTAAATGGAATAAGGGCCATTTTTACAACAACCTTCAAGAGGTATTCAAATGAACACTTAATCCATAAGGTGATAATTATGCACAAAGATATCATGACCAACTTGTGGCACTCATGGTGCACAACCTGAATGAATCAGATGGCTACCTCATGCAAAAGGGAAAAGTGGGTTTTTAGCCTATGAGAGACTCCATTTCCTATCCCTTACTTGATCTAATCATTATAGATATAGTGCTTCTCCACCCTCAACCTCATACTCACATCAATGTTCATTACTCTAACAATGATGTAGGGTCACACCATATAATACAATCACTATACCATGGTAGATTTCAATTAATAGGGGTTGTTATAGAATGAGAAGTTACATCACAAGTAGTTATGATCACATTATTACATATTAACATGATAACAACACAATGTCACACTTATTCATGACATGCATAAAAAATAATCTACTACAAAATGGAAAACATGGAGCAATATAAGGTTCATATGGTTGATTGCATTCACATCATGAAGGGTTTACACAACATATAATTACTCACATGTATGAAGGAACCAAATAGGATAGTGCATGCATTTTTATTGAGGTGTTTATGCCAAGGGTATTTTTACATCATAACACATAATACATTTATTGGTCATATATAAAAGTCCCAAACTCTAATTGGTCCACCTAATGACATCAAGTACCCATAAGCTTCCCATAATTATTAATTTAGATGAAATGCATGGAATTTATAACACCTTTGTATTATAGTGCATAGTGCTTATTCACTTTCAAGTTACATAATGGTTACAATATGCCCATCATATCAAAATTTCAAAAATCAAAACCTGCCTGGTCCTTACTTATAAGTTGAGTACATAGGACAAAATAGTGCTCCCCAATTACTAGTCACATTACTTAAAATTTTACATGGTTGCAACTAGTCACATATAATGACATACGATCCAAGAAAGAACTTATAGTTTCTTTCCCTAGATATCATAAAAAAAATACTACATGAATTTTTTTATTTGATCATAACAAGTTCTATTAAAATTTATAAAATGGGGTAGGGAGAAACCCTTGATATTTTTTCCAATATATAGAGGTTCCAATAGTTCCTCAAAACATATATTATTTTTCAAATCTCATCGTGGCATAATTTAGTCAATCAGACTAATATACATATATATTTACTAATAAAATAGTTATTTACATGTAACAACTCATTTTTACCTTCACCAGGGTCTACTGTTATGCTTTCAAAAGGAAACCTTGCTAAACCATGATCAAATTAAACTCATGGAAATTATCTTACTCTAATTATAACCATCCATGCTTCATAGTTCCCCAATGGCTTAAGACACTCCCTCTATAAGTGGATAACTCAAGCTATGTTAACTCAACTAAGTAAACCAACCTTGTCGCACCCTATTTAGCTTTCCAAGTTTGATTTGAAACCTTGGTCTTCCTTAGGTAATAATGTTACAAGTATTTAGTGATGGATTTCCTATACAAACCAAAAATATATATTAGACATTATTTTCCTTAATTCTAAGAGTGAATCCTTTATCCCTTATCTCCCACTGACTCACCCATACAAGTAAATGGTTGACAAGTGAGGCTATTTGATGCAATAAAATTTGTGAATGGTTAAACCAACTAAGTCTAAGGAAGATATAAATGGTAATCATATAAATTTAGGTTTATTATAACTATCACCTTCAATAAATGCATAAAACTTCCAACATCCTAGAATTATAGAATAAAACCATTTTTTAGTAAAAGAGACTAAGCATCCTTGCAAATCATTTTACAATTCTACCTAAATGAAATAGTTCATTAATACTATTATAATAAATTTTACATGTACCAAAGTTTCCAAGAGTAAAACTTATCTCTAATACAAAGTGAAACAACCCCCTCAAAAAAAATCTTGGGAATTGATTATCAAAGTGAAAACAACATTGCATGTGGGATCACCACACCACTTAGTGATGAAAAATTAATTCACTTGATCATGCACAATGTGATACAAATTATAATGGAATAGGTTGATGAGAATAGATATCTAGGGTTCAAATGCCAATAGAGGATTTTATAGGGAGTATGTTATCTAAAGGAGGTATATAACTCAGGGCATATCATTGTATGGGTGCCTAATGATAAATTCCAAACTTTATACAGGGTACCCATCTCCTAGTAGGACTATTTATGGTCCCTTATCTTATTTAAGTATCTATAACCTCCTAAGGATTAATTTTTAGAGATTGGATAGATAATATCCTCCCCTTCAATGAAAATACAAGACATTATACTATAAGATAGTCTAGATTCAAGATCAAGTTGCCTTGATTCCAAACTATAATAAGCGCATCATCAAAGAAATTAACATTAATCCATAATCCCTAACATATTCACCCATGCATTAATTTTAACCTATATAAATTATCATGGATAATGATCAACCAATTAAGAGGAACATCATTTGTATCAACATAAACATTCATGACCACCAACAATCACACAAATAAAATATCAAAAAAATGATTACACATTCATTAGAATTATCATTTAATATGAAACACTTCTAAGCATGTTTATTATGAAAGGAACCATTTAATTGGAAATGATCACAACATCATATAAACCAAAATGCCAAGTTTACGTATCAACCAAGTGAAAAAATATTATGAGAGATGATTAATGTAGGGAGCATTGGGGACAAATTGGTAAGGCTACCCTTTATGTCATATCCATCCTTTACTTAGGGATCCTTTCACCACTTGTATCCTTATTAAAACATTGATCAAAGAACTTGACAATCTATGCAAAGTAAAGTAACCATTTATGTTATGTTTCTATTATTCGACAACTAATTAACCATTTCATATATGATCAACTATGGGCTCAATTATAATTTCCATCTAGCTACTATATCAATATGTAGATCATGAAGAGTTTTGATATTTACCATCTAGTTCCCATTTATAAAATGTGATACAAGAGAATACATATGACTTAACTTTAAAAGTTCCATATTAAATTAACTCTAGTATTCCAACTAAGAACTCACCATATCATTGATAACTATTGATTATGTTACAATAATGATTCAAAGGTTTTGACAATAAATAAACTTGCAACTATTTATATGTTCCATAAACTAGTCACTAATAATGAGCATAATGCCTCACATAAATCTACTTGTCGAAAATGCATAATCATGACATGAAATCTATATAATCCTTTAATAACCAACCAATACATAAAAAATTAAACATGTATTATTTATAATTATTAGAATGTTATATAAGTATAATTAAAACCTATAATGATACTTAATTTATGGATCTTTATTGGGAAGAGCTAATATATATCCAAAACCTATACAAATCAACTATTTTTATTGCATTGCTTTATGTAATATAAAGGCACACTAGATTAAGGCCACCAAGTTATGATTTATAAGTTTTAAGATAATAAGGATAGACACCAGGCCACAACATGAATTTTATGAATAAGGGAGTAATAATGATAATAATACATCTAATATTGTAATGTATAATCCATTTAGAAACACATATACACTTGTAGTCATATAAAGTGTCCAAATTGGTAGTTTGAGTGTGGCTTGTGACACCCAATATATAGGTCCTTTTTGCATGCTCTTATTACCCTTATAAACACATTTTTAGATCATTTTTAGTCATCTTGAGCCTTCTAAATGATCATTATACCTCAACTAGGCTATATTTCCTAGGCTAATCCTATCCCCCTAGGTTCTGAACTTGTAGGATAGGAGTGCCATACCTGGACTATAGCACCAGACCCTAGGGTGTCTCATTTTGGATGCTCCTATCCATTTGAACTTTGAGCCCTAATGATCATTTTAATTTGATTCTTATCCTTCATTATGTTTACCTAGAATGAATACATCTAACTCATGATCAGTTGTTCCCTATAAAATCCCATCTAGAGGTCATTTACAAAGGAGGTGGTGGTAAATATTACAAAGCAAGAAATAATAAAAGAAAACCACTAAGGAAAATTTCCCTATTCTCTACATATAGTCACTCAAAACAACTATGAAAATATTGAAACTCTCATCCCAATCCCTAGGCACCTCAAACACTCTTAATTTTGCATTATTACATTTGTATCACACTATTGCACAAAGCACATTAGGTTGGAAAACTACATATGGATTGATACCTATTTAGAGTATTCATATGTAGGTAGAGTACACACACAAGGGGTTTGGATCACACATTCAATTCATCTTAAAAACACTAACCCCCCTCTTTAACAAGTTTTATCAATCATAATGGAAGTCTTGGGTTTGAAGATTGAATCAGCTCTACAAGGATATTTTTTGACATCTAGCACTCAAGATTTCACAAGAGGGCTCATATAGGGATAGTGAACAAACCCAAAAAAATTTAGGTCTCTACAAGTAGTCTAGACAAAAGTGGACAATAGTGTCAAACCCTAAAGTGTCATATTTTTGGTGGTCATATCCTTTCACTAAACAAAATCTAGAATTTGATTTATGACAATATCCTAGTCTACACAACTAGTTTCAAACAATATATCATCCATCTTAGCCTATTTATAGCTAAGTCATATTTTATCCTTATTTATTGCTATTTTAGAAGGTAAAAAAGATAGATAAATTATATAAATCAAAACTATAATTATTGAAATATTATTTACCAATTTTTTAATCTAGACCTTTAACTAAAATAGGAATAAGACTCCATTATTCCCAAAAATGTTAAATCATTTATCTCTTCAAATCAAGATAATACATTTTGAGCAAGGTACCTCTAGACCAGCATAAGCTTTGGATTATTTTTCTCTACTTCATACACTGTTAGCATGCCATATTGCTTCTACACCCTTGCCACTAGGTTTTATTCAACCCAATATCACTTTATATATGGTAAAGGTGATCCAGAGCACACTTGAGATATTTTCATGAAACATGCATGGACTATGTGCCAAATGACTAGTTACTAAGCAAGCTATTTCCACAAAGTCTAAAGGATTATGCTTTATAATGGTTCTATAGTCTACTAAATCAGTCAATCATTATATTCAATCCTTTATTTGACATGTTCCTCTCTCATTTCAGTATTAACATAAGTGATAAGTTTTATTATGCCCAAGTTTCACAATAGAAATAAAGGTCAAATAACCATCTCACAAATTATGTTCTTAGATATAAGACTATCTTGGATAAAATGACTAGCCCCATGGCCAATCAAGAATTACAAGATCTCTTCAAATAGAGTTTTCTTCTAGTTTTGCATAAGTCAATAATGTTCAAAAGGTTCTCTTCCTTCACTAAGTTATGTCATACACTAAAGGAAAGGGAAGTGAAACTCATTTCAATGGGTAAACTCAAGTACACAAGCATATTAAAAACAACAAATAAGAGTAACATTAAAGGCTCATACAAAGTAAAGGTTAATGATAGAAAAAGTCAAAATCAACCTACAGTTAATGCAACTTCAGATCCACCTTAGCGAGTGGTTTTATCAACACCTTCTCGCTGAGCCTTTACCAATCTACCAGTATCTCTAGCCAGAGTCTTATAGTAGTTATTGGAATGTAATATCATATCTCTCCCTCATATTTAGGAAATTGATCCAACAAAGCCTCTTTCACATGGATATGATTACAATGTATTTTTAAATTGTCACAAGGCACAAGGCAACACAAAAAATATATGCATTAGTTTGAAACATAAGATACAAGGCTTGATAAATGACAACTTTATTTATCTTGGCACTCTAGTTGAGCCTCTTTAGGCAAAGCAAACACAAGACAAGGCTCTAAAAATTTTCTTAGATCCTTTCCCACAACCCAAAACATTCTAAATAAGAGACAAGGGACACATTAGGTGTTCAGCATGCATATCATGCACACCCTCCACCATCTACATACCAAGAACCTTTAGTTAAGTCACATCCTTTGAGCAACATGATTAGTGTGTATAATTCTAGAATTTTAGCTAGACCTTTGATCTCTTTTTCAGAGTAGGAGATAACTAAGGATGATTCAATTTACCATGTATTCTTTATCAAAGCATATATTGATCATCATCCCATTCATAGTGTTCTCATAGATAATGGATCTAGTGTGAACATGTGTACTATGACATTAGTACAACATTTAGGATATTCATAGTAGGATATTTTCAATAGACATAGTTATCAGTGGATTTAATGGGCACATACAGAGTTTATTGGATGAGATTGTACTTCCTCTATAGGTTGGTGTAACACATGTGTCCACAACATTTACTATTGTTCCTAATACAAGAGTCTTTGATATGTTACTTGGTTGATCATAGATTCAAAAACTTCATGTAGCTCCTTCTACAGTTCATAGATGCATGAAATTCATTCATGCTAATCAAGTTGTTATAGTTTGTGGAATTCCATATGAGTTTCCACTCCCCACTTAAAATCCATCTCCTATTTTGTAGTCACCAATTTTAGCTCCTCCAATTATAGTTTTTCCTTAAGTTGAGATTCAGACACAGTCGAGGCCTCCCTTACCAGCACAAAGAGTCCATACAATTCCACAGAGGCCTCTCTTAGATAAACCACTACATCAACAATAGTTTTAGGAATCTAGATAGTTTTTATTTATATTATTTACACCTAGGGGAGTACCATTGAGGTCTCATACCTCTACACATAAAGCACATGTTTAGAGAGCTTCTTCTACTACTAGATGGGTCTTTAAGAGCCCCATAATTGCATACACTTATCAGAGTTACAAGGGGACCCCATAGTTTCCACTATAGATATTTTAGAGAACTTACAACATACATAGCTTTTAGAGTCACATTCTCAGCCTTTCCACTATGCTTCATGATCATGCACATTCCCTCTCTTTGATACAAGACACCATTATAGGGAGTCTCTCATGAGACTCATCAGGTAGTATCATTTCTTCTCAATATTTCATGTACATAGCTTCTTTATAATTATTTTTACATAGTTTTCTTATCATTACTTGTACATAGCTTATTCCAAAATACCAAACACAATATAACATTTAAAAATACAAAAACATTCAAATATTATAAAACACCAAAAAAAATTAAATTGTATGTATTATCCATACTTTACATTTTTAATACCATTCTAGACTTACATTTTGTTTTTTTATGATATTTTTTGTTGATTTATTTACATTATCATGTTTTACTTGATCTTCTTTGAGTGTGTGTAGTGACACCTAGATCCTTGGTTGCTTCACTCTACCCATTGAGGTGGCATCCTACTTATACATTTGATACATACATCAATATATTCACCCATTGGGGATATTATTCTACATGAATACACCATCTAGGTTATGTCATTCCTATACTGCACACTCTAATTATCATGTTGATGTAAATTACTTACTAGCTTACATAGATTATTCTATCGACACTCACTAGTATATAGCACTTGTGTATTTCTTAGCACTTACCTAGTCTTGTACTACATTTTTTCATACTTTTACTCCTTGCTTTGATTTTTTAGATATGATTCTATTTATGTTATTTACATGCCTTCTTTGCTTTCTTTGAGTAGCTAGATGTGATTGAATTTCTTAGTTCATTTTTTGTCTCTTGTGTGTGCCTCAAGACATTTTCCATTGTCCTATGCTTGTAATCTTATATGTACATATGACCCTCATACCAACCTTGATTTTTTTTTTTAGATGTGTATGTGGGTATTTGAACATGCCTTGTATGATTTATTTCTAATTTAAGTGACATGTGCCCATGTCCCTTTTTTTATTGGACCCTTGGTGACTTTTGTATGCTTCTTGCCTTATGTTCTTGTTTGTTTCTCAATTATTTGTAATTCCATTATCCACATCATGCATTATCTTGCTTTCTTAGATGTCATGATGGACATCATACTCCACCTCTCGTTAACAACTAACAACTATCATTTATAATTTCAAATGCATTATATTGCACATGATATTACATTATTAAATCTATCTAGGCATACCCATGTTATTCTAATAATATACAATATAAAAAATGTTTTATTTTGAGACATTTTTTAGATTATCATTGATATATCACGTATTTCAAAACATAACACACTTGAAAGGCTCTTTCTTTTGAGGGTAGTCATTGTAGGGTCCTCATTCCTACCCTCAGAAGAGGGGGAAATTAACAAGGGTTTTGTCATAGAGATTTGAGCCCTCTACTAGTTAAAAATCAATTTTCAAAACACTTAGAACAACATTCAAAATTCAAACCAAGTAGAACAGACCAAAAAGATAGTGATGAACATAGAAAAATAATTAGAAACAATAAAGGATAAGAGCACCATATTTGGACTACAATGACAATAACCAAGGTGTCATATGTTTGGTGCTCCTATCAAAACAATAGAAAACCTAGATTTTATAGAAATAGATAGAAAATTAAATTTAGTTACAGTTTGGCTAGCTAAAGTTCACTTCAAATTGGGTAGTTTTAGTACAATTTTTCTCAAAGAATCTAGATATATAGGGCATCATGTGTGGCATGACAGCTCTCACTTCCAATTTCAAATTGGGTAGTTGATATCCATGTTACAAACATTAGTGATTAGGGGAAATGTGCATGACACATTTGCCTTATTTTCTTACCCATTTATTGCATTACCTAGGTATTCTCAATAGTTGTGTGCCTTATTCCATCTACAAATGGTTGTCATCATTTCAAAGTGGTTTTCATATAATCCTAATTCCTAGTTCTAGAGTGGCTTTCATACAAGCCTAATATCCACCTTTCAAAGTGGCCAAGATTGGCCTCATTCTTAGTATACATTTGACTATCCATGCCATATTATCATATTACAAATAATTCATGGGCTTTAAGAGCCATCTCATATAACACACATTCATAGCAGTATCAATTCATAGCTTCACTTAGTGGGCAATGATGGAGCAAAAGGACTAGCTAGCCTTTGTATTCTTGAGCCACTTACTCAGAGGGATTTGGACAACATAGTTCAAACATTGATTAACACATGCATGATCACATAACTTCACATGATGGGTTATGATGGAGCTAAAGGTCCAAACTTTGCATTCTTGGGCCACTCTCGAGGAATTGAGCACTCATATTCATTCATGATATTACTCTTGGTACAACATATACCTAGTACATACCTAGGATCATTCAGCATCACATGTCTCTATGGGCTTCACCCTTGTAGGTAAGTTCAGATACACTTTATATTTTTCCTTTATCCTAGTATTTTTCTTTGTTGCATCGCTATAATAAAGAGGGAGGGGTAAATATAGTCATATAAAATGTCCAAATTGGTAGTTTGAATGTGGATTGTGACACCTAATCCATAGGTATTTTTGCATGCTCTTATGACCCTTCTAGACACCTTTTTCAATCATTTCTAGTGAGCCTAAACCTTCTAAATGATCATTCCACCTTATCCAGGCTATATTTCCTAAGCCAATCCTATCTCCTTAGGTCTTGAACTTATAGGATAAGAGTACCATACCTAGATTATAGAACTAGACCCCAGGGTGTCCTATTTTTGGTGCTCCTATCCATTTTAACTTGATCCCCAATGGTCACCTTCATATGATTCTTATCCTTCATTATGTTGGCCTAGTATGAATACATCTAATCTATGACCAACTATTCCCTATAAAATCCCATCCAAAAGGTTATTTACAAAGGGGGTGGTGGCAAATATTACAAAGTAAGCAAGAATACAATCAAAATACTAAGGCAAATGTCCCTATTCTCTACATATAGTCACCCAACATAGTTGCAAACATATTTGAACTCTCATACTAGTCCCTAGCCACCTCAAACACTCTCAATTTGGCATTATTGTGTTTGCATCACACTATTTCACCAAACATATTATGTGAGAGAACTACATGTGGCTTTATCCCTCTTCATAATACTGGTATGTAGACAATGTGACCACATAAGGGGTGTGGATCACACATTCAGTACATATTACACACACTAACCCCCCCCTCTTTCACAAGTTTTATCAAGCATAATGGAAGTCTAGGCTTTGAAGATTTAATCATCTCTACAAGGAGCTTCATCGACATCTAGCACTCAAAATTTCATAGGTGGGCTCATAACAAGATAGTAAACAAACTTAGAAAGTTTCAAGTCTCTACAAGTAGTTTGGATAATAGTGGTGGACGTGGACAATAGTGTTAGACCCTAAAGTGTCCTATTTTTGATGGTCCTATCTTTTCACTAAATGAAAGCCAAATTTTGATTTACAAAACTATCCTAGTCCCTCACAACTAGTTTCAAACCATGTATCATCTATCTCAACCTATTTCCAAATAAGATATATTTTATCCTTATTTATTGCTATTTTAGAAAGGTAAAAAATATAGATAAATTTTAAAAATTAGGACTATAATTATTACAATATTATTTATTGATTTATTAATCTAGAATTTTAACTAAAATAGGAATAAGACTCCATTATTCCCAAAAAAATTAAATCAGCACTTCAACTCATTAATATATCTCAAATGTGTAAATTTCATAATTCCATTTTATTTCTAGCTCTTTATGAGCTAACTGAAGGCATCCAATACATAAAGCAACATTTTTAACTATTTTTAATTGTTTTAAGCAATAAAATGCACCCAAAGATAACTAATAATATATAGAGGCTTTAATGATCAAACTCTAAGTTTCCAAGGTTGACAAGAATAATAATATTAAATATAATTATAGTCAAATAGTTAAAACTAGCTAATGTTAAAAGGAAAACTATAAACAAATTATCATTACTAATAAATAACTTGGCTACAATAATAAATATCAACACCATCTTAGCAAAAATTAATTGCCATCATGAATGGAGATATAACCAAATGTTTATATCATCTGATTACATGGTTGTACCTAAATTTTATTTCACACAATGAAATAAAAGAAACATATAACATGGTTATAGATGTTCATATATTATAGCCACTACAAATTTGGTATTCTTGTGATATATGTTCATAAGATAATGAAAATCACTAAAACATTTCCATTAACCATATTGAATTACATAAGTACTATTGTAATGCTACCTAAGTATGGTGTATCATATATGAGCTAATTACCTCACACCATGAAAGTAATAATAAGAGATATGTCAATAGTAAAAAAATTAAATGTCGTCCATTTACTACCTAATGTTAATGTGTCCTTTACAAGGGTATTGCATCTAAGTATAAATTTCATCTCATACTAAATGTATCTAATATTCATAGCCTCAATCAAGATATGAACTTACCATTATGCTTAATAAAAATAGGAATGTTAAAAACCCATATCACTTACATAAGGTAGATAAAAGTACATAATTTAAGAGAATCTAAGGAAAATTATTTCAATAAGTAAGATTAACTAACATATCCAAGTACATCTATAAAAGTAATATAATTACTAGAATCATCTATAAGAGTGCCACTAGCACAAGCATCTAAGAGATATAAATGCATCAATCAACATGAGGCTAAACCCACATGTGCATTCAAATGAGCCCAACCATATGGTAGACCTAACCACCCCATCCATTAAATGGATGGTTGATTTGATAGTAGAGTATGCAAGAAGGATGAAGATTCAAAACCGCTAACCCAACACATACATCAAACAACTAAGGAAGAAAGCATTCTTAGTAGAGCCACTCTAATGAACATAAATTAATATCAAATAGATCATATGAGACCTAAATATAACATGAAATTTGAGCTCAATAGATTAAATTATGTAATTCAACCAACTAAAGTATAAAATTGCATAATAGGAAGGATTTATAAAATAAATCAAAATGATATAACAGATTACCGAATTCCTTATTTCATATTACCTCCTTCCAAGATTTACAAATGATCATGCCATTGTATATATAGACTTAGATTGACATGGATGCTTCATCAAAGATGATGGGTGATGGATACCTGATTGAGGATTGATTTTGGCGTAATGGTCTTCTATAAATTCTAGTTGATTTTTAAATGGACATGGATTTTCTATGAGGATTCAAGTTGACATATATTTGATGTGATATTTCATGTTCTTGAGGATTATATTAGAATGATAATTTTATGGTAATTCTAGTAAGTTTTCCATTTCCAAAGCTTGGGTTTTTATAGGATAATAGAGGGAAATTTGAAAGAAATTAAAATTATTTAGAAGTCTCTAGTTTAGAGACTTTTAGAGACTTGGAGGAGATTCTCCAAATATAGAGGCTTATCCATATGTTTAGGGGATAATTAGGGGGATTAGATAGGAATTAATGAGTATTAGGGCACATAGGGATTTAGTAATGGCTAGGATGGTAGGGAAGCTAGGGTGGTAGGTGAATAAATATGAATTATAAATTGTCAAGCTAGTTTAAGGAGTAGGTTAGTAAGTAATATTATCTATTAGAGGGTTTAATGAGGGGATTAAATGATTTTAAGATAGGGTAAATGTTATGTGGAATATATGAATGGGATATAGATATTAAGCCAATAGTTAATATAGCTAATAAATATATAAATTGGGCCAAATTAGTGGGAATTAGTATAATTAGAAGGGCAAGCATATTTTAGTGCATATATTTTACCCCTCTTTGAAAGGGAATTGTGAGTGGAGTGAAGTGGAAGGAGTAATGGTATTTCAAAGAAAAATCATGTCATGGATGAATGTTAGTAGATGATGTTAGGGTATATGATTCCCCCTCAAGGGGACATTCATGGAAGAATGAGATGAATGACCATTCAAAATAAAAAATGAGGGGTGGGATGATATGGATAGATGAAGGGATATGATGTTAGATGTGGGATAGAAGATGAAGAATATGAGGTTAACTTGAGTAATGAGCTACAAATTGATGATGAACCTAGAAAGGATTCATGCACAGGGAGTAGATATGATGGGTGTCATAGCTGTTGACACATCCCAAGGGGGAATAAAATGTAACATGATGAGGATTGGATTAAAAGTTCATAATATTTATACATATTCCAAGCAAGGATGCATGCAAGGGAGAGTAATAGGCCAAGATAAAATGATGATTTTATAATAATAGTAATGGGTGTGGATCAAATATAAAGTTGATCATTGTAGATGTTGTTGATGATAGAGAAGAATTGATATGATAAAGTGAAAAAAGGATTAGGGGATGAGGATAGATGATAGAGATAGTGGTTGAGCTATCCTTAGGCACAAAAAATTGTCCAAGTGATGCCTACATAGTCTAAAAAGACCTCAAGCCAATGTAGTTATAACTAAGAGATGATGATGATGATGATGATGATGATGATGATGATTAGTGGTTATAAAGTGATGATAAGTATGACTAGGCTTGTTAGTGATTGAAGGATTGACTTATATGATGAGATGAGGATAAAATATTGGATGTTAGTCCAATGGATAGGAATAAGGATGATTAGATAAATGATGAAGTGTAGCTGATCAAGCCATCATAAATGTCATAAGACTCATCAAATTCTAAGCAATCCATTAAATATGGAAC
The DNA here is from genome assembly GCA_037957365.1 of Torreya grandis. Classification (NCBI taxonomy): domain Eukaryota; kingdom Viridiplantae; phylum Streptophyta; class Pinopsida; order Cupressales; family Taxaceae; genus Torreya; species Torreya grandis. The sequence goes on from JARHVA010001233.1 coordinate 118,559, forward strand.
TTGGTAATATGCCCCATGATATAGTCATGATAAAGAGGAGATTGTGCTAGAGTGCATGGGTAAGTAGTGAACTTTGCATTCTTGAGGGCACTTTTGGTGTCCTCATAGCATCCTCATCCATTACCCAATAGAAAAAAATAAATATGAAAAACATGAGACAATCAAGATATATACATGACATGCAAACAAGACAAATAGAAAAAACAAGTAACACACACACACAAGTATATACATGTAGTGTCACAATGTCTTGTCTAAGGATGGCATGAGTGATTGGACTAAATTGGTTATGATAGTGATTTGGGACTTATATTGGTATAGGATGATTAAGATGAGATGTTTGCCCTAGTTTAGGATAAAAGGATGGATGATGTGATAAGGTATTTTGGATATTGATTTGGTCTTGAGATTGAATTGAAAAGTGGTCAAGGAGGGTGGTTTAGAAAAGTGATGACCAAGGATTTACCAATAAATAAGACCTTGCAAAAATTCAATCTAGCAAGGAGACTAGGATATGATGGAATAAAATACCTTTCACACTAGTAAAGTTTAATAATATGGGTGTTAGGTATGCAAAAGGCCTTGACAAGAAGTGATGGGTTCTAAATTAAAGTCTTTGACAAGGTGATGTATGTTGATAAGACCTAGTCAATAGGATAAGATGATAGATATGAAGGCATGGGTAAACACTCTAATTTGGTCTTAAGATGTAATTTGGTATCCAATGATGGGAAAATATGATATGGATGCAACTAGGGGATTAGGCATAAGATAATACATGATGGACAATTTTTGGCTTTTTAAAGTTTTATAATTTTTAGGGATTTTGACATTTTTCAAATTTTAGGGATTTTTGGGATATGTATATACACTATAAAATGAGGTTAATAGAAAAGGTAATACCAAGCCTAGAAATGAGGATTAATATGGATGGAATGATGGATGGGATGAAAAAGGATGATGATGATGATGGGGACCAAGGATGGACTAAGGATAGCCAATGACCACATCATGAAAGAATGAGATTGTTATGTTACCTGAGTGTCTATTGGAAGATATGCAAAGATGGTTTTGGAATGTTTATCAAGACACCTTCCACTTCTTTATATATGTCAAGATGGGAAGTAAGAAGAGATAGGATGGAGGACATGATGTGGATGGAGGGATAAGGATAATAGCTGAAGGGATAATATGGATAAAGATGGGTGATATGGATAAGGTTGACAAGGGATGTGACAAGTAAAATGGATGAAATGGATGGATGTTACCCCCAAGTGTGGAGAGACAATACAAACAATGGACTATTTTACCATGATTCTATAAATTGGTTTTCATCATGGTACTTTCCTAAGGTGCCAAAAGACTAGTTTTCACCATTAGACCAATGATTTTTTTAAAAATTTTGACTTTATTGGGCATCTTGATTTATTAGTTAACGGGTGAGATCTAAGGTATGGACACTTGATGGATTATTTAGCCAACACCTATTTTGGTGATATGTGATACTAGGATCTTGTTGTTATTTCTAGATGTATTAGGGTCTATGTGACCTTCAGTGATTATTGATTGTAATATCCCCTTCTAAACAGGAAATATAGCAACACAAAAAAACTGAACCAAGATATAATCGTTGTTGAATAAATTCAAAAAGATCACAATAATATAGTCTCTTAATAACAAATTACAGATTGTATCACTTGTCCTTCTAAATTATTACAATTGCAGTCCTCTAATATGCATATAAATATGAAATACAGTATAGAAAACCCTGGCTTTGCAAATCTGGAAGCGCAAATTGAGTTCTGGAAAGTCTCGGCCTTTCTGTGTCGACACACAGTCACCGTCGTCGGTCGATATCTCACCGACGTCGGTCTCTGCCGGTCGGATTTCTGCCGACGTCAGTCTTCAGTCGACCGATGTCGGTCACTGAAACCCTCTGTCTACCGAGGTCGGTTCCTGCACTGATCTGTACGAACCCGTACGGATTCTGTACGGCCGCAAATTAAGCACAACTTCCCTATTTTCAACCCCTGATCTGAAGATATATGTCTCTAGCACAGTAGATCTCTAGCTGTATAATTTATTGAATCAAAACATAAAGCAATAAATACCTGGAATATCTGTGATAACTTCTGTGTGAAGTTATCTCTCAAACCTGAAACTCTGTGATAACTTCTGGATGAAGCTATCTCTCACTTTGGCAATAGATCAGCTGATATTCCACAGCCTCTTAATTGCACACACTGAAGAGGGAACGTTCTCCAATGCAAATGGAATCCTTGAACCCTAGGCTCAGTCTTCACAGAAGAATTTCTCAAAATCAATATCAATATTCAATGGCATAATCAACAATGGCCTCCATGAGAAACCCTTATACCCTCAAAAGATATGCTTGCCCTAATTAGGGTTTCTTAAATTGAATTAGGGTTTCTAATTAAAAATAGGCTAAATAATTAATATTTGATTAAATCAATCAAATATTAATATCTCCCTCAATACATGTCGGATCCACGAACCGATCGAAGCTAGTGAATCAGGGAGTGATTCCGCACATAACCATACCACAATAAAGGCGCTCTGCTGCATATCAAATATCCCTAAAAAGTAGGAGCTCAGGCCAAATGTGTCTAAAATACCCTGAATGAAAATCAAATGTAGAAATCTTGTGAATCAAAGTCAAGCCAAGCTCCATTATGACCCTCTATCCATCCTATTAGCCTGCGAAGGTCTCATAATAGGCTAACCGTGAACTCAGAACATGTCACCTAAAAGGGGACATGACAATCCGCCCCTCCTGAAATTGCTTGCCCTCAAGCAATCACTGAATGACAAATCAACCAATCCACCTGGATCCCAAATATAATTTTGACCTCCACCACTGTCAATTAACACGACCCCCATGCCATGTCCATCCCAAGTCTCATGTAATGGTGTCACACCATCTCTAGTACTAAGATAAGCACTCCAACATCCAATCCATAAATGAAAATCAGCAAGCAAACTCCTTACCTGAATAATATATGAAACTGGATAGTGAAGACTTGAAATAGTCATATCATCATCAACCTGGGATCCGGCTGTAACAGAAAGTTGAGTCCTCACCACATGTGACAACTCCTGAACTGAAGTCACCTCAAGATCAAGCTCATCCTCATACTTCTCCTGTGTTGGTGCCAATGTGCACTTGTCATGGCTCTCTATCATGTCATGTGGTATAGGTACCTCCATCCGATGAAAAAACATATATCTGAAGCTGCTGCCCCGTATTGCCTTAAGAATATGTGTCGTCCCATCAACATTAAAGAGAACCTCCATGTCCTTTAGACGAAGAGTAACTTCCTCAAATGAATGAAGCCACTTCATACCCAAGACTAAGTCTATATCCCCCATGTTTACCACATAATAATCAGCGTTGAACTCATAGTTGTTCAAGCGCAATGGGAGGTCTCTAATCATACACTCACACTTAAGAGTGTGACCATCGGCTACCTTAACTCTGATGCCCTCAAAACCTTCTGTAGTGAGTCCACGCTTCTCCACAAATCTAGCATCTATGAAATTGTGAGTGGCCCCTGTATCAAGAAGGGTGATAACCTTCTGCCCTGCCAAAACTCCACGGAGTCTGAATGACTCATCTGACTGTATGCTGGATATGCGGGCCTCCTGTAGGTGAAGCTCTAACTCTGCCTCTACATTAGGCCCTGAAGCCTCTGCCTCTGCCCCCTCAGCACTGTTATGCTGTTCGGACTCCTCAGAATCTGATTCCTCATAATATATCCACATCATACGATTCGCCTTGCCCTTAGGCCTCAAAGGACAATCGTGATAGATATCATATGGTCCTTTGTAGTAGAAGCAAAGCTTCTTCCTATGTAAATCATTAAGCGCCTCACGATCCAAAGGTGGTGCTACTGGATTGGCCTTTGAATCATTTTTAACTCCGGATTTATCTATGTTAAAATCCGGTCTCTCCGTATCCCCGTGGGAGTGCTTATGGTCTCTAGAAGAAGAAGTACCTCTGGCGTTAGATTTATTGGATGGGGCTGCCATCTCCATATCACGTGCCTTCTTCATAGCTACCTGTAATGAAGGAGGATCAAAGGCTTTGATCCAACCCCTCAATGGCTCTGTCAATCCCTCTATGAAGAGAACTACCAATCTACGCTCTGAAATATTGGGTACCATGACTGCTAATCTCTGAAACTCACCAATGAAGGACTCCAAGCTACCTGTTTGTCTCAACTATGCCAGATCTCAGAAGTAAACCTCAGGATCTCTCCTGTCAAACTGCTCAACCAATCTATCCACAAAGTCCTGGTACTCTGTCACTTGATTATGCTGAAGTGTTACCATACCATGGTACCACCAATCATGTGCTACTCCATCTAAGTGCAAAGTGGCATATTTGATGGCATCTATCTCTGACATTGGTCTCAATGCCAAAAAGGTGTCAAGCTTATGAACCCAAGCTTGAGCTGTCATCTTACCGCTGCCGTCAAAAGTAGTCAAAGAAAGCTTACCAGTAGCCTTCTGTAGCTCACTGAATTGGACTCTAGGTCTCCTGTCCTGTCTAGCCAATCTATAGTGCTCTCTCCTCAAATTGACAAAACGATCAAAGGTTGTTCTCTCCTGGATATGAGGAGGTAATAAGTCCCACTCATCATTTGCAGCCATGTAAACATCTGCAAATGGAGAATTCCCTGCCTCCTCATCTGCTGGTACCTCTGGTTCTTCTTGAATAAATGAAGGGCGTGTAGGTCTATCCGCTATTCTGGAGTGAGTCTGTTGTGGTCTCTGATTAACCGTAGCACTCCTATCATCTCTTTGGTCCCTGTTTTGTCCATCAGGTGCATTCATTCTCTCTATCACGGTCATAAGTCCCTGTAGTGTCTGAGTCATCTGCTGTTGGCTTATCATCATAGCACGCTGAAACTCTCTGGTGGCCTGATCAACATCATACCTGTGGCCCCTGGGTGGGCTGCCCTCACGTCTGTCACTCATGATGTTCGGTCTCTGATCTAACAACTGGATACCTTCAAGCAAGGCTCAGTTGCGTGTGTTATACCTGTGTGGTCCCAACACTTGTGGCTGCATAAGATCTATAGACCCTCAGGCTGGCAGGATTTAGCTCTGATACCACTGTAATATCCCCTCCAAATAGGGATATAAGAAAGACACAAAACTGTGATACCAAAAACCTAGCTCTGATACCACTATAATATCCCCTTCTAAATAGGAAATATAGCAACACAAAAAAACTGAACCAAGATATAATCGTTGTTGAATAAATTCAGAAAGATCACAATAATATAGTCTCTTAATAACAAATTACAGATTGTATCACTTGTCCTTCTAAATTATTACAATTGCAGTCCTCTAATATGCATATAAATATGAAATACAGTATAGAAAACCCTGGCTTTGTAAATTTGGAAGCGCAAATTGAGTTCTGGAAAGTCTCAGCCTTTCTGTGTCGACACACAGTCGCCGTCGTCGATCGATATCTCGCCGACGTCAGTCTCTGCCGGTCGGATTTCTGCCAACGTCGGTCTTCAGTCGACCGATGTCGGTCACTGAAACCCTCTGTCTACCGAGGTCGGTTCCTGCACTGATCTGTACGAACCCGTACGGATTCTGTACAGCCGCAAATTAAGCACAACTTCCCTATTTTCAACCCCTGATCTGAAGATATATGTCTCTAGCACAGTAGATCTCTAGCTGTATAATTTATTGAATCAAAACATAAAGCAATAAATACCTAGAATATCTGTGATAACTTCTGTGTGAAGTTATCTCTCAAACCTGAAACTCTGTGATAACTTCTGGATGAAGCTATCTCTCACTTTGGCAATAGATCAGCTGATATTCCACAGCCTCTTAATTGCACACACTGAAGAGGGAATGTTCTCCAATGCAAATGGAATCCTTGAACCCTAGGCTCAGTCTTCACAGAAGAATTTCTCAAAATCAATATCAATATTCAATGGCATAATCAACAATGGCCTCCATGAGAAGCCCTTATACCCTCAAAAGATATGCTTGCCCTAATTAGGGTTTCTTAAATTGAATTAGGGTTTCTAATTAAAAATAGGCTAAATAATTAATATTTGATTAAATCAATCAAATATTAATATCTCCCTCAATACATGTCGGATCCACGAACCGATCGAAGCTAGTGAATCAGGGAGTGATTCCGCACATAACCATACCACAATAAAGGCGCTCCGCTGCATATCAAATATCCCTAAAAAGTAGGAGCTCAGGCCAAATGTGTCTGAAATACCCTGAATGAAAATCAAATGTAGAAATCTTGTGAATCAAAGTCAAGCCAAGCTCCATTATGACCCTCTATCCATCCTATTAGCCTGCGAAGGTCTCATAATAGGCTAACCGTGAACTCAGAACATGTCACCTAAAAGGGGACATGACATTGATGGTGATCCTTTCAAATATCTAGACTAGGTATCATGATTGCCCCTAAGAGAGACAATGTTTCCTAGGGAGGTGATGTGAGGCATCAACTTGATTAGAGCTTGATGGGGAGGTATGGGACTTGGATGGATTATAGGATTATGATATTATGGTATGATGGATGTTGGAGGATAATGAATGATATGATCATGAGAGGATGGGGTGATAGAGGATTAGGACTAGTAATCACATACATCATTTGAAGAAATGGACATTCTTCATTTTATTGGTGCCATGAAATAAAATATTATAGGAGATCCAAGACACTTTGACATTTTGATTCATCTCTAATATAATTATTTGAGGAATTATTAACTATGCTTTTAACATTATTTAAATTTTGACTCCCCCCTAGTGCCTAATTTTGGGCTTCACTAGGGGAGATTAATGGATAGTTTTGACATTAACGGGTCCCTAGTGCTAGTTTATAGACTTATGGGATCAAAAATAATTGTATTATTATGATTGAATTTTTAAATATGGTCTTAGACCTTTGAATTTGTGGCACACATTATATTACTCAAGGAATGGTCTAGTGATGCATGTTCTTGTTCATCCTTACGGAAGAGAGTGATTAAATGGTCATTGATGGGAAGAAAAGGATCTATGAGGGATGAAGGTGATGGAGATGGTATAATGAGGTCAATTAGTGGTGATGTGGTAGCATAGTCTTCATAGGGGTTCCTAAGAGACCTAGTTTTGATAGAAAATAAAATCTCCTCAAGATCAACAAAAGGATCACTAGGACCAGTTATGGTGGACACATCCAAAATAGGATTAGATTTTCTCTAAAAATATTCAATAGATAAATCTTGCAAGAACTCTATTATGGATGTATCATCATGATTGGGATCTAAAAGTATGTCTACTGATTGAGTGGAAGTACCTACATTAGAGGCATTCTCAAGAAGATAAGCATTATCAACATCAATGAGGGATGATATTTCTAATAGGGAATCTGATTTAGATATTGGCATTAAATATGATCCTACTAAAGATAAGACTTTTGATGTTGACTTTGAAGCTAAATATAATGCAAAAGATATAATGTTGTTATTTATATATGTATTATCTGTAATTGACATCTCAACATGGGGTGTTGGATGTGATGGGTGAGAGGGAAATGATGGAAAGATAAGGGATTAAACAAGGATAGGATGGAAGGATTTATGAGATATGGGTGGACTAATATTATGGGAGATGGACTCAACTTTAATGGAATACTTGTCAAGGATAGGGGGATCATGTAGGATGGGCATGGTGTCTTGAATTTGGATTGAAATAGAAAGGGCTTGATCATGATTGAGAATCTTGGAATTCCTCTTTTTGCTCACCTAGGGATAGAGATGCATCTAGTTTGTCCTCTATTACTATGTCACCATGGTTGATGAGGTTTTGGATGTAGTCTTGAAAAGTTTGACATTAATTAATAGTGTGCCCCCAAGATTGATGATATGCATAATATATTGATTATCTTTATACCAAGAGGGCTTGGGTTTAGTAGGATTAAGATGTTAGATAGGTGGATATACCATCATGTTATCAGTGACTAATTATTTGAAAAGGGCTTCCAAGGACATAAGAAGAGGAGTATAAGAACCTAATTCACTTTGGGACTTAGATGTGGAAGAACTACAATTTTGATTAGATGGTTGTTTATGTGATTGGGTAGATGGATTGGTAGTAAGAAAGGTGGCCAAGATTGGATTCCCTTTACTAGTATGGGAATGGGAAGTTGATGGTTTATGACTAGTGGATGGAAGATTGGTACTGGACTCATGAAGGGGTTTGGATGAGAGGTTTAATGAGTTAAAGGGATCAAAACCTTCAGGGAGTGGTACACACATCATAATGAACTTCAATAGGATCTCATCCTTATGGGAAGTTATATATTGGTCTGTGAAAGTGGGGTCTATCTCCATGGTGATGGATGATGGGAGAGAGGCTAAGGATTAAGGATGGTTTTTTGAATAAAGTAGGTTAGAAGAACTAAACTAGTATGATAGATGATGATGATGATGGATGGATGATATAGGACTAGGTTCAGATGTTAGACTAATAGTGCAATAGGTGTTAATGACCTATCAACAATGCCTAGTTTTCAAGATAGTAGAAGGTTTAAATATTTGATTGGTGCCTAAATTCAAAATAGAAAGAGGATGATATGATGGTTTCTAGTTATGAAAAAGGAAAGATGATTATAGATGATTGATGATTTATAATGTTTGATGGGTTTACTAGATTGATACTAATAAAGTGACAAAATGATAAAAAGATATTGACTAGGTATGAGATCTAACCGAATGATGAATGATAGTGAACTAAGATGATAATATGATAGGAGGATAGGATGATAGGATGGTAGGATTATTTAAAGACCTTATACTAATTTTCTCAAGATGGGATGGGATAGGTGGTTAAGTGATGAGGATGATAAGATAACAGGATAAGGATAAATTTAGATAGGTGATGATGATAAAGGGGAAATGAAAGGTAGATGGTTTAGACCCATATGTGACATTAAATATCCAGCTAGGATAAGATAGGATGTGGTTAAATTAGATGGGTGATGAAGATAATGTCAAGACAAATGATGATGGATAGATTGGGCCTAGGATAAAATATAGATGATGAGACAAGATGTGATTATAATATGGTATGGGCATGACAAATGGTAAGTGGGACTAGGATAGGAGAGGAATAATGAAATATACAAGGAAATAAATTATGTACAAAGATATGAGACTAGGATTTACAATTTGATGATTGATGAATGGATGACTATTGATGAGTGGGTCTATGTACAAGAGACCAATGATATTTTTAAGGTGAACATAGGTATTTAATGATGAAAACTTGGGTAAGGATGTAACATGGATTGGGTATATAGGTGATAAGGGTATGACTAAAGATGGGATGAAGATAAGGTGATAATAGAGGATAGGATAAGACAATAAAAATATGCACAATGTTATGATGTCAAAGATGTACTAGGTGATAGGTAAAAAATATGATTGGATAAGGATGTATAAGATAATATATAGGTGATGAGGAGGTGTGTGACTAATAATGAGAGGATTAGATGAGAAATAAATAATAGGTACCTGGATAGGTAAGTGGATAGGGTGATAACTAATTATGAGTGGGTATGGTTAGACTAGAATAGGATTAAGATAGGATTGGGCATGGGATAATGGTACAAGAGGATGGTATGTAAAGATATACAAGGTGATGAGATAATGAGACAAGATGAGATGTGGGTGACAAGTGGATATGACCAAGATAAAGGATATAAAAAGAGAGTATGTATAATGAAATGATGGCATAGGATATACAAAGTAATGTGATTATGAGACAAGACAATATGGGAGGATGAGGACTATTGATGGAATGGACTTAGGACAAGGTGTGCCTAGGATAATGAGTGGATGTGACTAAGATGAGAGATTTGGATATGACTAAGATGAGGATATACAAGAACTATATGTCAAGGATATAAAAATGGGATGATGAAAATAATGATGAAGAGATGTGAGTGATGAGGTATGACCAATGGAAAGGATGCACAAGAGGATAGACTATATATAGGATGATAATCTAGGGGATAACAAAGATATAAAATATGATATGAGATGATGATGCAATAATTTACAAGATGATATGTAAAATATGATGATAAGATGTGAAAAGACCTAAATAAGTGTGCATAGGTTTGGGTGATAGCTAACTCAACTCAAAAACAACATGGGTTTAACACAACAAGCACCCAGGAAATCAAGCCACAATCCCTATGATTAGTAAAATCAATGGTATATGACCTAATGTTACTACCATCCAATAACTTCATAGGTGAGGATGTAGCATGGTGACCCATTATGGAATCAACTATACCCTCTTAACCCTACTTGCACTTGATGGCTACTTCAGAGTTTTTCTTACCTCCTATAGTGGTACACCTATTATGGTAGAAAGGTCTAATGATAGGATGAACATGCTCTCTAATGGACACCTTGATATACAAAAATGTACATTGGGGCCCAAGTCCATATAGGGTGTTGTCCAATACATGGTTTAAATAGTTAACTCTTCCCCTTCATGGATGACCTGTATGGGATCAAATGCTTAGCCTAATGATAGTTGTCCCTTTTTTATACTCTGATAGAACATAGAGTTTGGTTAGTGCATGGTGATAAAATCCATGACACTAGCCCCTATATAATAATCTCATGTGTGGGTGTCAATTCCACATCACATGTTATCCTTGAGGGGAAGGGGTTAATAAACAAGTAAAACATACAATACAATTAACTTATCGATTAATTACCTATGTGAAGGGAATGATATAATGATTATTCAAGGAGAAATAAAATAAATATATATACACATAAAAAGATAATTAAAATGATATATAAGATAAAATGATTAAAATGATGTGAAAAGTGCCAAAATGGCTCTTTGACTAGCAGCCTTGAAGCACACAAGTTAGTAGTTTTGATTGGCACTCAAGGAGATAGGTCCTACAACACAAAGATTAATGGTTTCAAGGATTTATTGTAAAAACTAATTATTACCTATAAAAATTCAAGTTTTATACAAACATGATTGGTTATGATGAAATTTATATTAATGTAAAATTGATATTACAATTTTGTTAAAAACTATAAAACCTAATTTTTTTAGCTATCTACTAGATCAAATGCCTATGTAGATGTTGACAAGTTATCTATATGTTTAGTTATATATGATTAAGAACCAATTATGATTTATTGAAATTTTGATAAAAAAAAATATATTTAGACAAAATCTAAAACTTTAAAAGAGTAATTTCAATTAGATTCAATCATAAATCTCCCATATGAGATGATAAATGACTTATATAAACCTTTAGTTATTTATACTACTAAATATTCTTCTTAAGACTATAATTATAAAACTACTCTTTTAAAATTAAAATGACTTGATAATATTTTGATGATGGATGAAGGATTGTTTCAAAGACTCATTTGGCATAGATGCTTGATCAAGCAACAATCATGCCATCATTCTATCCAAATCCTAAGTCAAGATATATCCATTTCAATCTCTTTGTCTTCTTTTTAATATTGGTTTAAATCACTTAGGATCTAAGATTTAAATTTAGGATTAAATAGTTATTTCATTCAATTCCATTTAAATCTTAGTGGCTTTAAACTTTAACTAGTGGTTTAAGATTTGAGTGATTGAATTAGCATGATTTAATACTTTGTGATAAAATTTTAGACTAAACTAAAAACTCAAAACAACCTCTTGGAATTTAGGTAAGCTTATAGAAAAAAGATAAGTCATATTTTAATCCCTAAGACTCAAAATTTTTAGCTTAAAACCATAGTAGGTAACTCTACTATGCCAAGGGGATATTTTTAGTAAGTCAGGGAGATTCACAAATTTGAGTCATATAAAATTAAAATGGTTCAAACATTAAAACTAAAGGTAATGACTCCACAAAACCTTTAAGGATTATCAATGGATCATAGACCCAAAAACAATGCCAATGATGGGTTCCAAATCAATGAATCTAATAAATGATTTTTTAAATCAATATGCATGGAAACTGATATATATAAACAATATAAACCCAACTCCAACTAGCAATTAGTGTAAGCTCACAAGGGTGTACTTATTTCCACTAAAACACTTTAGACCAAAATTTTCTTATAATGGTTATTGGTTTTATCTTCCATTTAATATCAAATTCAACCCATAACTTTCAACCAACTATACACAGTCCATGAAAACCCCATCAAATTTTCAAAAATTATATAGGTGTAAAATTTGGGCAAATTGAAAGGGATACATGCAATTTTTGAAGGAGAGAGGGAGAATCAAAATAAGGGTTTTGGGTTCCTCTTGAACTCCCATTAATACATAAAGAATTCCAATGCCCATTATAATAAAATAATCAATTCAAGATGAAGGGTTCCTCTTGAACTCCCATTAATACATAAAGAATTCCAATGCCCATTATAATAAAATAATCAATTCAAGATAAAATAATACAGTATAGAATTCCTTCTAGCCAAAATATCAAAACCAGTAAGAACTAAATACAACCATTGAGCCTAGTTCATTGTCTAGATTCCTACATTCACCAAAATAACACATTAGTAGCATCTACTCAGGTCATAATAGCAATTATAATAAAATTTTGAACTAAATAGAATAAAATAATGTTATAATTGAATTAACATAATTGTCAATATCAATAATAATCTGAATCATAACTATTTAACAAGATACCAAAACATACTATGCATAATCATGATAAACATCTATAATACTCAGTCAAAATACCAATCAAAACCTAATGAAACATGTTGTACTATTGTATCTAATAGTTATAAAAATGTGCCAATTGGTAGAGTTAAAACACCAATCTCACATAAATTTAAAAAATGAAGTGTAGTATTCCTCCTAAAAACTGAAATCACTCATTGTATTTCCCTTCAGTAAACCAAACCTAAAACTATATCATCATTTGTTCAGGGTTACATCTAATCATTTTATTACTAATAAAGTTAGGAAAATATATTGGCAACTTATAAATATTGCATTCAATGAAATTAAATACATAAAACTAAATTGATTTGTTATGTTGTAATAAGTTGTTAAAACTAGAATCATGTTAAATAACACATTAGGTTATAGAAAGTAAAATTTGGGGGAAAAAAAACTATGTGAATAAGCTAAGAGACCCTTTTATTCAAAAAAGAAAAATTCCACATTGTAAATGATTGGTTTCAATTTTGGTACATTGTGCATATTTTCTAATGTGGATAAATTTATCAAAAAAATTGTTATATCTTAGGAAGATATGAAGCCAACAGTATAAAATAACTAATTCAAATCATTTTATATTGACTATTGAACTATGTTTAATTAAACGTCATAATAATCTATGAAAATGTAGAATGCTATTGAGAAACTAGCTTACCTTGAATTTCAAGTTACATCACAAATATTATTTGGAAACAAATAACATAATATAAATAGTTTGATCAAATTATTAATTGTTTATTTAAAAATAAATCAAAATCATTATGTTACTAATTAAGATTAGTTATGATTTGATAAACTAGACTTGACATCAAGCACATGTTTCTTTACTATAAACATGATTAAATGTTTTATAATCATAAATTGTAAAAACTATTTAAATCAAATTAAATATGCAATAATTTAATTCTCACCTAAAAAATAATTTTTAGTATTTTCTACACTTTTCAACTTTGTGAAAACCCTTTTAAAAATCAAAGGAAGTAAATACTTGACATAAGTAATTACTTAGTCCAATACCAAAATATATTTATTTTATTTTTGCACAATATGCAAGCACCAATTAAACAAATCTTAACCCCATTTAAAATAGTCTATTTTGGCTAAATCCAAAGATAATTTACAAAAGCAAAATTTCACCACTAATTATTGTTCTAAATTTGATTTATAATTTAATAAAATAAAATATATTAAACTTGAAATTCATAGCACAATTATAATTACTTAAAATTACCTGACAAATAATCAAATAAAGGGTAACTGTAGGAAATTGGGGGGCCAAATGGGGGTCTTAAGGGAACATGTTTTTCTTGAAAATCATGAAAATTTGACTTGTATGGATTATTTTAGATATTTACACTTATAATTTGAAGATGTTATAGGAATATGAATTGTAGTATTTTGAGTCTAGTTTCTAAACTACTAATGTTTTTTGAAATGGTTGAGTATAACTAGGTCCAACATTAGAAAATCAAAGAAGTGGCATTATTTTTTAGAAAACTCATATTAGGTAGTTATCTGTTTGCCCCACCATTTTTTTAGCATCATTTAATTTTTATTTAACCCCTTGGTAAAAATCTAAGTAAGATCATCTAGTTTGTAAGTTATATTTTTTAAAATTAATCAATGAATATTTATTTTTTTACTAATTTCATAATTTAGTATACCCTTAAATATGATATAAAATGTATATCCGACCATGCACCACCTAAATACCTAAAATATTATCAAAAATTATATTTTTCATTTTATAATGTGTATATAATTAGGTCTAGTTTACAGCCATATGTTTTTTTTTTTGGTTTGGATTAATGAATTAGAAGATACATAAACAAATATGAATATGAATAATCCTAGCATATAGCACTACAAAAAAAACTTATCCATAAATATTTAAATAACCTTAAATCAATCAAAATAATATATATATATATATATATATATATATATATATATATATATAGAAAGAGGAGACTTAGTCAATGTTGAATTACTATTGTTAAGGAAATATTTGATAAAATAGATAGTGTCTAGAATGGGAGAAGTTGAATTTTTAAATTTTTGGTAGAAAACATGCATTTGACTATGTGTGTTACAGGGCCATGCATGAGGCTCAAGAATCCAATCCATTCCTAAGCCTTAAGGCATGTGTTTGAAATGGAAAGATAAATAACCACATACATAGTAATACCACATATGTGGTAAAACCAAAATGGAATTGATGACAATATGAGATAGGGTTTAGGGTTTAGAGTCTAATCACAAAGGCAACTAAGGACAATTTGAGATGATTAAACTTAGATTTTTGACCACAATGTGTTTTTGGGAATAGGTTTATGTTTTAGCATGCATTAGGTCTAATCAAAAAGGTAATTTGGGCCAATTTGAGCTCCTTAAACCTATTTGTGACTAGAAAGTGTGATTTTATGCTCAATTGGCCCCTAGGTCACCACATATTGAGCAAATTAGTAAATTGGGGCAATGAATGATGTGATTTGGGTTAAATTGAGCCTTGTAAACCTAATTATTATTATAAAGGATGTTCATTAGGGATAAATAATTTAGTTTAAAGGGTTTACAATTTAGGTTTTATGGCTTAGGGCTTGTGGTTTAAGGTATATAAGATATAGGGTTTAGGGTCCAATCATGAAGGCCATTGAGGGTAATTTGAGTTGATTAAACCTATTTGTGACTATAATGTGTTTCTTGGCATAGGTTTTATGTTTTAGGGTGAATATGTTCTAATTTAAAAGTAAATTAGGGCCAATTTAATTTATTTGAACATATTTGTGATTATAGAATGTGATTTTGGGCTCAATTACTCCCAAATCACCATAGATTGAGTAAATTAGTCAATTAGGGAAATTAGTGATGCAATTTGGGCCAAATTGAGCCTTGTGAACCTAATTATTAATGTAAATTATGTTAATTTCATGATTAAATCATATGTTTTAGGGTTTACAATTTAGGGTTTATGGATTAGAGTTTTAGGTATATGCTAGATAGCTTTTAGGGTTTAGAGTCCAATTACAATGGCAATTGAGGACAATTTGAGTTGATTAAACTTATTTGTGACCATAATATATTTTTAGGCATATGGTTTATGTTTTATGATGCATTAGGTCTAATTTAACAGTTTATTTGGGTTAATTTGATCTCATTAAACCTATTTATGACTAAAAAATGTGATTTTGGGCACAATTGGCCCCTAAGTCACCACATATTGAGAAAATTAGTCAATTAAGGTAATGAATGATGTGATTTGGGTCAAATTTAGCCTTATGAACCTAATTATTATTGTAAAAGATGTTAATTGGGGCTGAATCATTTGGCTTTTAGGGTTTATAATTTATCTTTTAGAGTTTAAGACTTATGATTTTAGGTATATAAGACATATGGTTTCAGGTTTAGGGTGAAATCATGAAAGCAATTGAGGATAGTGTGTGTTGATTAAACCTATTTATGACCACAATGTGTATTTGGACATAGGGTTTATGTTTTAGGGTGAATAAGGTCTAATCACAAAGGTAATTGGGGCCTATTTAAGCTCTTTGAACATATGTATGACTATAGAATGTGATTTTGGGCTCAATTGGCCCCCAGGTCACCATAGATTGAATAAGTTAGTTAACTGGAGTAATTAGTGATATGATTTGGGCCAAAATGAGACCTATGAACCTAATTATTACTATAAAGGATTTTAATTTCATGGCTAAATCATTTGGTTTAAGGTTTATAATTTAGGGTTTAGGGATTATAGTTTTAAGTATATGCGAGATGGGGTTTAGGGTTTAGAGTCCAATCATGAAGGTAATTAAGGACAATTTGAACTAATTGAAATTATTTGTGACCACAATGTATTTTTGGTCATAGGGTATATGTTTTAGGGTGCATACTCGGTCTAATATTAAAGGAAATTGGGGCCAATTTAACCTCCTTTAACCTATTTTTGACTATATAATGTGATTTTGGGCTAAATTAGCCCTCAAGTCACCAAATATTGAGTCAATTAGGGAAATGAGTAATGTGATTTGGTATAAATTGATTATTTTGATCCTAATTTGTAATGTAAAAGATGTTAATTAAGGATAAATCATTTGTTTTAGAGTTTTAATCTAGTTTACGATTTGTGGTTTACAGTTTCTAGGGATTAGGGTTTAAGGTGTATATTTATAGGGTGTATGTGGAATATTATTTTAGGGGTATTAGGTTTTTTTTATTATTTTAATGTTGTGTATGTGGTTTATCCTCAATAATAACCAAGGATAACTTTAATAATTGTGTACATAGTTTTAATAACCACGTACATGGAATATTTACTAGGGGGAGCATAATTATGTTTTCTTTTTGCCCCCTCCCAAAACTCATGCATATACCATAAATGTAGCTAATATTTTTACTATTTTTGTAAAATGATATTAAAACCTATTTTGTCAAGAATTTTTTAGAACAAATTTTATCTTGTTAAACACTATTATGGATGTTTAATAAAATTGATAGTTCTTACAAATAAAAATGTTATAGTGCTTAAAATAGGTTACCTCTGGTTTAGAAAACATTCATTTACACTTAAAACAATTTATCTCTATTTTTTAAAATAAAACCTAGGGAGATTTGCACCTAGTTTTTCAACTTAAAGTTTTGGTGTGTTTTGTATGATGTAGTAGTGCTCTCTTGTTGTGATTTTGTTTAGTAACCTTTTGATCTATTAAAATTCCCTTGTTCCCATATTACACTTTTATATCCCTATCTATATACATATTACCTTAGTGAGCTTCTAAAATAAACATTTTTAGTTATATAAGGTCTTAAATGTATTTAGGATAAGATTTAGTAATGTGATTTATTCATAGTGGAATATGTTATTGGAGGTTTCTTTCTTTATCCTTGGAAGTCTAAATGTCTATCTTTATGTATGTTTATATGCCCTAATTAGTTATTCAAAAATCCAAATTCTCTTGGGTCATCTAGTGGTTTTAGTGTTTCTCACATTGGTAACAACATTAGCCTAGTCATATAACTAAGCAATAAAGGTCAGGTACATTATCATTCACACTAACACTTGTTTGATAATGGGTGAAATATAGTCAACCCTAATTATATGTGTGATGGTAATTGCTATAAATATTTAGGGACTTTAGGGAATAGGCATGAGCATAGATAACTAAGACTTAGGATGTTTTCTTAGTGTGGTCATTAATGACTAACTTTAAGGTGTTTTTGTAACATGTGCATTAACAACTAACCCTCAGAGAAGTTATCCACAGGGCATACTTTTAGGGTGTTATCTTGTGTGTTAATAACCTTATAGATGTTAGCTTCATTGTATACTTAGATGTATAATGATTTAGAGTATAACTATATGTTTGATAGTGACCTTATTTTACCCCCATGGGAACTTTATGAATCCCCTTCTTAGTAAACACTCCTGAGAGGTAGAGTTTCTTCAAGAGGTGTATGATATAAATTATTGAGTCATCTATCTTGTTAGATCCAAGTAACATGGGTTCCTTTGTCATCCTATTTGTATAGCATTATGTTTATTAGGATTAAATTATTGTTTTGAAGCATGTACACCCTAGGTTATTTAAATAGTTGTATTTAAGTAGTTTCAAAGTGTTTCTTTTATCCTAGAGATTATAAACACTTAATTAAGTGGTATAGTTGTTTATAGTTGGATTAAAGTGCCAAATCACTTATGGTAATGATGTATCACATAGGATTACATCATAAATTCAAGGATATCTACATCAGACCTTTATTCTGAGGAGAAGTTATGTAGGTTATCCAAGTTATGGTGGGGCCATTGGATTTAGGTCATAGTCTAGGTTAGGGTTGACTCACCTTTTTCCCTAAAATAGTTTAGCGTGTTCTAATGATACATATTATTTAAAATTTTGATTAGTGTTTATATTCCTCATAACTTAGTGCTTAAAATAGATATCCTCTAATTCTAAGCAAAGATTAATATTTCAACTTTCCTTTTTTGAAGCTTATTTATTAGTGTTGTTTGATTGTCTCCCTTTCAAGTAGTCTCGTAAAGAAATTAATAATACTAATATAAGCTAATAAAAATATTTTATGTGTCACACTATGTGTAGTATGTATAATTTTTGAGATGTGGATCATATTAAGTTTGTTTAAATTCATAATAAAAAAATCCCATATTTTCTTTGGATTTTAGTTACGATTTTGATTAAATTTTAGGCATGATGATTAAAGATATTTTAAAGCTTATTTTGCTTCTAACCCTACACAATTCAATCATGTTTAATAATTTAATTCACCATTACACTAAAACCTTGAGGTGTTAGTGAAATCCACACATCAGGATCATAACATTCCACTTTGATTCTAAAACCTAGACTCTAGGGTAGATTTTAAACCATAAATTAGGATCCCTACATGTATGAGCCTCAGATGAACACTACAATGTCTACATATCAACCTTCTCTATGAATCAAACCTAAGTGGAGGATTTTATACTAAATTTAATGAAACATTACACTAAAATCTTGAGGTGTTAGTGATATCCATACACTAGGATCATAACATCCCACCATACTTATGAAGACTAGACTTTGGGATAGATTTGCACCTATAAATCATATTCCTCCATATTTATAAGCCCTCGATGAACATTGTAATGATGACATAGCCACCCACTCCATGACTTGAACTTAGGTATAAGAACTGATAGAAAAAGTAACTAATCATTACACCAAAACCTCAACGCATTAGTGAAAACCTCATGATCATAACATCTAACCACACTTCTAAAGCCCAGACTCTAGTCTATATTTATGCTTGTACATTAGGATCTCCCACATATATAAGCCTCATATTAATACTTTAATTACAATGTATCCACCCCTCCATTAATCAAATCTAGGTGGAGGCTCTAATACCAAACGTAATGAAACATTACACTAAAACCTCAAAACATTGGTGAGATCCACACATCAAGATAATAAAGAATAAAATTATCTCATTCACATATTTCTACCACATAGTCAA
Source organism: Torreya grandis (assembly GCA_037957365.1). Taxonomy (NCBI): domain Eukaryota; kingdom Viridiplantae; phylum Streptophyta; class Pinopsida; order Cupressales; family Taxaceae; genus Torreya; species Torreya grandis. Next base: position 138,359 of record JARHVA010001233.1, read on the forward strand.
AGAAAGGGAAGTCAAATTATTGGAAATGAATAAGATTAATTATATAAACAATTGAAATTATAATACAAAGAGTTCATGAAATCTACCATATCAGTTGAGGCTATATGATAATAATATTGATCAAAAGATAATAGTACATGTAGTTTCCAAGCCCACTCCAAGCACTTTATTATCAGTTCATCCATGCAGATAGTTACCAATCTACTATAAGATGCATATAAAGTCCTCAAAACACTATATTAATGTAATCTCATATATATCCCTCCTATTTAAATAGGTTGATGTGAATAAAACTCTTCCAAAATGTTTTAATCAAAATGCCTTTTGTGATTATCATAGGGAACTAGGCCACACTACTAATAAATGTATCATTTTGAGGCACAAGATTTAGTATTTTATAAATTTAAACATCATTGATGTGGGAATACTAGGGTAAATTTTAATCATAATTCTTCATTGATTCATGAATATTTTAGTTTTATAAATTGGCATTTGGATATTTTAAGGGGTGGTGAATAACATGGATTTGCCTAAATTATTTAGGTGTAAGTTTTCTCATTCAACTCACCTAATCTTTAAAATAAATTTCATACATATAAATATATTTTTCCACTCCATAAAAATTCAATATGAGTTTATTCACCATTATATGTAAATATATATCCACCCATATGCTTATAAAGATAACTTTTAGTAACAAGAAAGGAATGAAGCAAGGTCTATAGGTTTTCTATATAGTTACACACCCATATATGCCCTATTATGATTCTCCTTTTCATTCACCTTCTCACTTAAACACCATCTGTTAACTTTCACCAAACTTTTGAAACACATACTTTGAAATTCACCTAAAAAATCCAAGATAATTCTTATATGGTCTACTAAAATTTATCATAGAACACCTATAGACATATCAAAGTGAAACCAAATGAAAAAAAAGAAATGAAAATATTTAGTAATATTTTTCATAAGCATACAACCAATGAGACAATAAATACATCAAGAGTTCATTATGCATACAATTCACAACCTCCACTAGTTTATTTTTAATCTCATATAGACGTATGACATCCTTTAAATGACATCATTGGTACTTACCATAATTTATTTTAATCTATGCCACTCATCACATTTATAGAGCATGAGATATTAAATAATGACTTGGATTTTCTCTCTTTCTTCATTCGATCTCACATTGATCACCAACCTATTTAGACTATCATGCTTAATGATAGTTCAAGTGGGAATATGTGTAAAATCACACTTCATAATCATCTTGGATACAAATACCATTTTAATAAGAGGATTTATTGGTCACATGTAGAGCTCCATCGATGAGATTACATTACCATTACAAGTTGGTCTAGAATGGTGGCCACTAAATTTATAATAGCAACTAATGTAGGAGTATTTGGTATATTATTAGGATTTTATTGGATTCAACATATTCACATCATTCCTTCTATAATTCACACATGTTAAAATTATATATATGCTAAAAATATCATTATATTTTAGGGTGTCCCATATGATTACTCACTATCACAAAAATATTTGGTTCTTATACAAAAGATTTCAGTTGAGCCACCTAGAAAGGTGAAACCTACTTTGATATTTCCACATTAGGTATTTACCCTTACAAATAGGCTTATCTTTGAAAGGCTGCTTCAACATATATTTGTCACAAATTATAGAAAGCATATATCTAGTCCTACATGTCCTATATTTAAATTATAGAGTGCTAAGGGTATCTCACATAATTCACAAACATAGGATTCATACACTCCATGATGGGTTACAAAAATACCTAGAGTTCATCATGCTCAATAACATGCACAATAAGCTATAGATAATTGGTATGAAAGTGAAAATTATGGCACAAATGGTAATCAATATTCAGACTCTCCATTTAACTCAATTCAATCACAATAATATATTTATTTATATTCCTAAAAGGTTACCATTCATATCCTTGACATAGGTCCCATTGATTTTGTTTCCATTTCAAGTCTCAGTAGTTAATATTCTTCTCTTTATTTTTGTCTTTTTCTATTTACACATTAAAATAATACAAGAAAGTAAAATATTCAAGAAAAATAAAAAATTAAGACCTATTCATGCTTATGTTTAGTTCATTTACATCAGTTAATTTTTATACAAATTAATTTGTACTTATTTATATCTAGTTTTATATCATATATACTTCACAAGTGTCCATGAGTGAGTGAAAATCATACATGATGAAATTCCTAAACATAATTATAGGTCATTTCACTATCCTAGACTCAAAAACTACAAATAGACAAGACCACCCTATTCAGATAGGAGTGCACCTTATTGTTGTCATATTCCCCCACTCTTGTCCCAATGAGCACATACTATTAGTTCTTAGATCCAACCTAGACATGACCATTTTAAAACTTGTATATACATTAGCAAGCCCATTGGTGGCATTTTATAGATAGGTTTCATCCTTCTATAGATATCCATTATTGTTCATACCTCAATTCTTTACATGGCATAACATCTATTCATATTACTTACTTAATAGCACATTGATATCTTATTATTTACCTAAATTAATGAATCTACTAGTGTTATAAATTATTTATGTTGATTAATACATATATTCATGTATAATTTTCATGTTTGATTTCCTACTTCATGTCTTATGCATATTCTTTGTTTGTCTTATGGACATTTGAACATGTCCTTGTATGTGGCTTTAATCCTTCATTGTATATCTCTATTCATGTGTGTGACATTTGAACATGTACCTTATATGCGGACCCTTGACCTTCTATTTCACTTTTTTTTGTTTTGCATGTACTCTTTGTTTGTTTACATCATGTACATGCCAATTATTTGCTTAGTTTGATTAGTTTTTAATGCCATGATAAACATAATGCATGTTCCCAAAATTTTGATGGCATAATGGATATCATGCATCTCTCCCTAAGTTACTCTATTTAGATTTTAGTGCTCAATTTTTATCACTTATATACGTGATAATTTCTAACATCTATCTTGACAATCTCATTATGTATGTCTATTTCTACATGCATCTCACATTAATATTATGCTTAGTTTATATGTATGATGATGTCATGCTACTCCATGTTATTACTATTACTCATATTACATATTTACGTAACATTTATTGCATAATTTTTTATTTTGTGTTAAGTTATTATGTAGTCTCAACAACTCACCTCAAAAGAGGGGACATACACAATGGCATGTCTTAGAGACTAAACTCCTAAAACACATTACACAAACATAATTCTATAGACTGCACAAAATGGATCACATAACATACCTAAAAATCACCTAGAGAATCATTTTGGATAAGAGCACTCCATTTGGATAAGCGTTCACCCTGTTGTTGTCCAAAAATTCACATTTTTTCCCAAGCAGGTATAAAATAGTCAATTAAAAAATTTATCAAAATATCAAGTAGTAAGAAATAGTTAACAGAATGTTTAACTCACAGTTTTTAGAAAAATACTTAGTTTTATCTTATATTTGTTTATTTTGGGAGCATCATGAATGACACGTGTTCTAATTTAGCACTCAAGTTATTACTCATAATTTTAGGTGTAAACTAGATATCAGAGTAGGAACATCTATGTGGCATATTAATTCCTCCTTGCTTAGTTTTGTACTAGTTTCAAATATGGAATGGTAATGATTTTCATTCTCCATAGTTTATACACTATACCTAAATTATAATAAATTTTTACGCCAATTTCAAACCAAAAATGAGCCTTATTCTATTTGTAATAGATGGTTCACCCTTTTTGACTAGTTTTTACATCAAAACAATATATTAGAATTCACATAGGGATTCCAAACTAAACTATTCTAGGTTTAAAATTATGGATTAAATCACACATTAAGTTCTTAAGCACACTCTCCTATAAATTAGGATTGAGGCATGCTTGTTCTAGTCCAAGATTTTCAACATAAATAAAATATCCAAGGGTCCTACTCTATATAGTCACTAGTTTTACACTAGAAAAAGCACAATGGTTCATGTATCTAATCTAATATATTCAATATTTATTATTATATTTATAATTTTTTTGTCTTTAATTTTTTATATTCATATTAAATATATACTAATTTTTATACATGTTTCATTGCAGGTTTAGGTGAAGAAAAGTTTAGTGTTGTGGTTTACATTCGAGACTACACTTCATAAGTAAGTTCAAGTATAAACATTTACTTTTAATCTATTATTTTAACTTTGTTTAATTAATAGAAGAGTATGAAAATTTATAGCTAATTTACATGTGTAAATTCAGCTAATTTACACATGTTCCTACATTATAAAAATAGGATCACGATCGCATACTATGCTCTTGGTGGTCCCATATAGCTTCTAAACTATATCAAAACAAGTATATACTAGTATAATTACTACAAATGGATGTGACAAAGCATAAAAAAAAGAATATTTTGTGAGGTCATCCATGATTACCATGATGAAAAAATTTATACATGTTTCATTGCAGGTTTAGGTGAAGAAAAGTTTAGTGTTTTGGTTTACATTCAAGACTACACTTCATAAGTAAGTTCAAGTATAAACATTTACTTTTAATCTATTATTTTAACTTTGTTTAATTAATATAAGAGTATGAAAATTTATAGCTAATTTACATGTGTAAATTCAGCTAATTTACACATGTTCCTACATTATAAAAATAGGATCACGATCGCATACTATGCTCTTGGTGGTCCCATATAGCTTCTAAACTATATCAAAACAAGTATATACTACTATACTTACTACAAATGGATGTGACAGAGCATAAAAAAAAGAATATTTTGTGAGGTCATCCATGATTACCATGATGAAAATTTTCACTTTTAAATAGGAAACCTTATTATTAAATCCATGGATGTATCTAATCTAATATATTCAATATTTATTATTATATTTATAATTTTTTTGTCTTTACTTTTTTATATTCATATTAAATATATACTAATTTTTATACATGTTTTATTGTAGGTTTAGGTGAAGAAAAGTTTAGTGTTGTGGTTTACATTCGAGACTACACTTCATAAGTAAGTTCAAGTATAAAAATTTACTTTTAATCTATTATTTTAACTTTGTTTAATTAATAGAAGAGTATGAAAATTTATAGCTAATTGACATGTGTAAATTCAGCTAATTTACACATGTTCCTACATTATAAAAATAGGATCACGATCGCATACTATGCTCTTGGTGGTCCCATATAGCTTCTAAACTATATCAAAACAAGTATATACTACTATAATTACTACAAATGGATGTGACAAAGCATAAAAAAAAGAATATTTTTTGAGGTCATCCATGATTACCATGATGAAAATTTTTATACATGTTTCATTGCAGGTTTAGGTGAAGAAAAGTTTAGTGTTGTGGTTTACATTCGAGACTACACTTCATAAGTAAGTTCAAGTATAAACATTTACTTTTAATCTATTATTTTAACTTTGTTTAATTGATAGAAAATAAATTAGGAAAATTTAGACATATAAAATAAAATTTAATCTAAAACAATGCACTTGTGATCACCTTTTCTACACACTTAGTTTAATCCTTATTCTAGGGCCTTTTAACCATTTTCCTTCACTTTTTGTGTAGATAACTCATTATTTTAAGAAAATCAATTACTTTAGAATGTTCATATTCCTCTTGTAAAGTATTTCAAGCTTACCCACATATTTTTGGAATCTAGATCAGTTGTTTGTGCTCCTTGGACAAAAACACCCCAATTGGGTAGTAGTGCATTACTCTCTTGTCTAGATCCATTTCTCTTGTCCTCCTACCAAATAATGGCTAATTTCAAATTTTAAAACTCATTAAATGGGCCATATTATAATTTTAACAAGCCCCATCTGATGTAATTAAAAAATATCACTATATATCCATATATCAAACCATTTTTCACACAAGAGGATTCCACACTAGAAAGCACCAAGATTATAATTACACATTGACATAAAATTCCCTATTTATCTCATTTTTATTTACATACAACCCTCGTATCTTTGAAAAAAATTATGAATACACTTCAAATGTTAAAATTCATGGTTGAATTACTTAGTCACACCAGGATTACATCAACATCTATCATTTTTCACCAATATTTCACACACACCACCATATCATGGGAGAAAAACATGAAGTTTGATCCCTCTTCAAAGTATTGGTATGTAGGGATCTATCAATATAAGGGTTATTTAGGTCAAGTACAAATTAAACTAATAACCCATTTTTACCCATGATTTCATTAATATTCTTATGTCATTTCTCTAGGGTTTTAAGTGAAGGAAGAGATACATAGTTATTTTCATAATGGATAAAATCTCCCACATAATCACAAAACATATAGGTGAATGTGAACCTACCATAGAAATATTATATCTTTACTACATGTCTAACACTGGTGCTCCCTAGGGATAAAAAGGCACTTCTATCCTACTCAATTATAACTCGCATATCCATAGACCCTATGAAATCCTTTTTTGGATTCATACTTAGTCGACATAGCTTCATTGTCAGTTTTAGTTCTAAAAATAGTATACATCTAAGTTTTCCAACTAAGATTACATTCTCATTTATACTTTTATATTTAATATATTTATACATTTATTAAGTTTCAAATTAGTTTGTTTCATTTATTGCATATTTGTAGTATTCTAATTTTTCATAATAGTTTTTATAATTAGTGTCTATCACTCTCCTAGTTCCCAAAATATGATAAAACAAAAATTACTAGGAGTGTTTCACAAATAATACCAACCTAGATTTCATACACTTTATAATGGATTCTGAAGAGTCCTAGAGTTTAGTATGCTAAATAACATATGTAGTGTAGTATAAAGCATTATCATGATTTCCAAGTCAGATCATTTTTCATATTCCTAGTTAAGACCAATTACTTGACAATGGCATACATTTTTCCATTCTTTAAAGGTCATCTTTCCTATGTTAGATACAATACCTATTTATTGTGAGGCGATATCATGATTCATTGGCTAGTATGTTCCTTTGTAGTTTTCACATATTAAAAAATAAATAAAAATATTTTAGAAAATTATAAAAACTATGATCTATGCATGTTATGTTTAGTTCATTTACATCAGTTGATTTATAATTAGTATATATAGAATTTATTTATATCTATATTTTAATAAATAATGCTTCACAAGTGTACTTGAGTAAGTTGAAAAACATACATGTCATTTACAAATGCAGTTGTAGGTGGTGATATTATCTTAGACCCATAAAATTTACACAAACATAACTACTCTAACCTAGACATTAATGCATTGTGGTTTTTTCCATTTCTAACAGACTTGTCCTAGTGAACATAGGCACTACTTATCTAGATTTAAACTATTCACATGATATTTACAACTTGTCTATATAAAAAAAATCAATGTGGGAATCATTTTGTACATTTTTTATTGTTCTAAAACTATCCCTACCATTCATATTTTAGTACATTACATTTTGTGATTATTTCCCCCTTACTTTCACATTGATATATTATTAGATACCTGAGTTTTTGAATATACTAATGTTATAGTTACTAATGTTGATCAAATTTATTTATTCATGCATGATTTGCATATGTTCTTTCCTACTTCGTGTTCTATGTGTATTCATCTTGTTTGGATTGTGGACATTTGAACATGTCCTTGATTATGTATCTATTTATTGTTGTGTGCTTTTTTGCATATGAATGACATTATAACATGTCCCTTATATGTTGTCCATTTTCCTTCTCTTATGTGTTTTTGTGTGTGCTCTTTGTGTATGCATCATGACATGACATTTATTTTCTCAATTTAATTAGTTTTTGATGCCATGATGGATATCATGCATCTTCCTATATTTTTGATGCCATGATGAATATCATGTATCCTCCTCAATTTTATATTTTAAATTTCATATACTCAGTATATGATCATTATTCACTATGTTTCTTTTTGATAACATTTATATAGACAAGACACTATGTATGTTTTTTTCTACATTCATATTATGGTACTATCTTGATTAATTAGTTATGATGATGACATGATCTATAATGTTATCATTACTTCTTCATATTTCCATATTTAATAAAAAATAGTTCACATAAATTTATTATTTTTAGCTATGTTATTATTCAAGAATCTCAACTCACCTCAAAATATGGGGCATAGATAGAGGCTTGTCTTAGATACTAAGATACAAAAATACTCTACACATGTAGGAAAATATAGGTTTTACTTAGTTGATTAAAGTTCATACCCAAAAAATATTTAAAAAGTAGTTTTAGATAACAATGTTCCATTTGGACAAGGGTGTAGGCCAGTTGTGTCCAAAAAATCACTTTATTATCCCATTAAGAATAAAATTATGATTTATATAAATTATTAGAATCGCAGTGAGTTATAGGACAATTTTTAATATGTATATAGAATTTATTGAGGAGAATACTAAGGTTTGTCTTAAATTTGCTTAGATTGGGGGCATCATGCACGACATGTATTCCATAATTTTCAATATATTTTTTGCTTAGACAATAACATGATATTACTCAGTTTGAGAATATATATACATATAGATATCATATTGGGGGTATTATACAAAATATTATGACATTTTTTCTTACTTTCTCTCCATTTTCATAAAAGGAAAGATAATTCATGTCATTCTCTATGTTGTATACACTAGACTTAAATTATGCTTCTTTTTCACTAGTTTTGCACCAATTTTACTTGAGAAATGAATCTTATTCTATCTTTAGTGTTTGATTCACCTTTTTCTCAAAATTTTCACTAGCATGATCCATTGGAATTTATACAAAGATTCCAAGTTACTATCCTAATTTTGGCATGTAATGATGGATTAAATCACACATTTATTTTGTAATCACAATCTATTATCAATTAGGATTAGGGTATAAGCTTCGATCCTAGTTTTTCAACCAAGAAAAAATATTCAAGGGTCCTACCCTCTCCACGCACTAGTTTCTCACTAGTAAACACAATAGATCACGTACCCAATTAGGTGTATTCATTCCTTTTTATTTAATCTATAAGTTTATTATATTTACTTTTAGATTTTAATTTTAATTAAGGACTGATCTATACATGTTTCATTTTAGTTTTTAATAAAGTACAGTTCAATGTGTGGCCTAAATTCAAGATTATTATTCATAAGTAAGTTTAGGTATGACTCTTTTCCTTTTAATCTAGTATTTTCACTTTGATAAATTACTATAATAAAAAGGTGATCAATGTAGAAAAATATATTAACATTTATTTCTAAAATAATTCACTTTTGACCACTCCTTATACACACTTAGATCATACCTAATTCCATAGTTTTTTTACTATCATTCCTTCACTTTTTTGTTGATGACCCATTCTTCTAAGAAACTAATGATCACAAACTGTCCCTATTTCCCATCCTAAATATCTAAATATTACCTTATGGTTGTTCCACACTTCCATATTACCTATAATTTATACTCATACAAGGCTGCTCATTCAAGATAATCTTGCTTGCTAGTAGTGTCTGAATATATTAGCTATATCCTCCCATAAACTAACGACTAGTTTCTCAAATTCATATTCATCCAATAGTTTGTTTCTTATTTATAACAAAACCCATCCAAGTGAATTCATAAATAATCATTATAAAGATACATTTTATTACCATTTTTCACATTGAGGTTCACATTAAGGAAAATAACCAAAATATATAACTGCACATTGATAAAAAAACACCTATTTTCCTAATTCAAAGTCCACACAACCTTAGTAGCATTGAGTTGAGCTTGAATACACCTCTAAGGTTATGGGTCATTGTTTAATCACTTAATAGTACCAAGATTGCACTAGCATTTAAAATTATACCAATATTTCACACACACCACTATAGCATGGGATAATTACATGGAATTTGATCCCTTTTTTGAGTTTTGTTATGTAGGAAGTACTCAACAAATGGAGTGTTGAGGTCAAGCACAAACTAACACATTTTCCATCTTTATTATGTTTTTATCCACATTACCTATTGTTTTAGGTTTATAATTGAAGAATAAGGAACATAACCTCTTTCATAATGACTTATACAGATCTGATCACACACAGGGCAACATGTGAAGGTGCATAGGTTTAAACTTTTACAAAATACAAAAATATGCCATATGTTGGCATGGCATAAGGACACTAGCATAGGTTGACCCTATCTAATTCTAATGGCCTTGTCCTAAATTCAAATGAATCCATGTTTTTTATTCACAATGTTATCATATAGTCACACAATTGGTTTCAAAGTTACATTTATAGTCCCACACATCTGATTTTTAGTTCCATTTCTTTGGTACTTCCCCTTTTATCATATTATATATTTATAAATTTCCAAATAAGTTTGTGTCATTTATTTCATATCTATAGAATTTTAATTTTGTATAATAGTTTGTCTAATTAGGATTAAAACTCTCTTAATTCCCAAATTTGATAAAATAGTAGTGAAAATATTTTCTTCCTAAGGGATTACAATATACTTAACATTAAAATAATTTTTCCACTATGAAAATATCATTAGGACTATACCAATAACAACAATGTTTATCTATCAAAATTGAATTTAATCACATATATGAATCTATATTGTCCAAACATCATGATCATAAAATACATCCTTCATGGAGTTCTTGAGTCATTTTTCCATTCACTTTATCTTTGTCAACTATAAATGTGTTGGATTATTCAATTTCATTAATCTTTGATCTTTGTTCTTTACATTTATCTCTATTATGTGGAATGATTTGACCAATGCATGCTTCTATTGAGCTATGATCTATCTTTACCTTTTTTTTATTTGTGCCTAATCACATTGTAACACATGGAAACTTTTAAATTTTTTTAGTTAGCACATCCATTGATATATTAATTTTTATTTATATTATTGTGGCATTTGCACTTTTCCACTATCACAATTTTATGGCCATGTGGAAGATTTTTTTATAATACATCTTTGCCTAAGCTATGATATTTTTTCACTTTTAACTTTACTATGTCTAACCAAAGTAACCCAAATGGTCACTTCCCATTAGACATGTAACCACTAATTTCATGGAGTTTATGATTGACTTGAAGAAATGTGTAGATATGCTAGTTCTTAAGATTCACATTATAAATTTAAAGGGTCCATATTTTATGTTTTCCCTATGTATAAGCAATAAATAAGACATAAATATTTTAATAATGTATAAAAATAGTTTTAATAAATCTATTAAAAATTTTAGTAATAAGTGGAGGTTGTGATGTAGAGTATTTTTGTTTTAAAGATGCCCACATTAAACTATAGGGATCCATTGAGATATTAGTTTGAAATTATGTTTCACTAGTCTACCTTTCCTTTTCTTCATCACTTTATACTCCATGGTAGCCACTTGAAAAATCTTACATATGAATAAAGAAGCCAAAATTAAAAACACATTAAATAAAATCTACCAGTTTAATTAAAAAAAATCTAATACACAAATAAGGCAAGTGGTGACTCTTATTAGCCACTTGGTCATGGAGGAAAAAAATGCTTCTTTTTACTTTCAAAGTGGCCCCTAGTTATTTGTGGGTCCATTGGATATTCAAATTAATATATTATATTCACACATATATGAGGTCTTGCATATAACTAACAAATAATGATAACTTTTTGAAAGGTAATGTACGATTTGAAATTTACAATCAAAAGTGAATTTCAAATATAAGACGTGCAATCATAACAATCATAGGGTCAAAACCAAAAATCACTAAAATTTTATTTCTAAAATACAAACATGCACAGTCCAATATACTCTCATAGGTCACTTTTATATTTAAATTAAAAAAAACTTCCATGGATTTCCTTTGTATATGCAATTTGGTTCAATTTATGAACCGGTTCATGTAATATAAATAATTCAAGTGTAAAAATAAATTACAGTAAATATTAATCTTATGATATATTAAAAGGGTCCACATATAAACTGAGGTTTTCATAGAGAATATTTAAATGCAACTTAAAATAAAACTAGAACTTCAAAATATAACAATCTGAAATAAATTTGTAATTCTCTCACAATAAATATGACATCACAAGAAGTTCAACAGTAAATTCTCATCTATTTCCTATGACTCTAAATCCCTTTAATTTCAACTATTACCAATAATAATAATAATAATTATTATTATTATTATTATTATTATTATTATTATTATTATTATTATTATTATTATTATTTTATTATTATTTAAAGATAAATAAATCATACTAAATAATCATAACTAATAACTTTTGAATAAACTGATGAGATGTGGGTGAGTTGGTAAAGTGTCTTGGTTATTTCAAGCACCACCCAAGTTCAAATCTCAGTTTGGTATTAGAGGTCAGATGTGGCCAATAATTAAGTAATATTGGGCCAATTTTGGCTAATCATTGGTATTCTTGGGCTGATATTGGCTAATCATTGGTATTCTTAAGCTGGTTGTGGCCAATCATTGGTATTCTAGGGTTGATAGTGCTAATTATTGGTATTCTTGAGATGGTTATAGCTGATCATTGGTAATCTTAGACCAAGTTGTGGCCATAAATGGTATTATCAAGATACTTATGGTCATTCATTAGTGTTATCTTGGGGATATGCACCCCCGATTGTGTCCCAGACTAGTTGGAGCTCTGGTCACAAGCCATTGGGATATGGACCCTTCAACCTTGAGTATCGATCCAAAAAAAAAACTTTTGAATAAGTTTAGTTTCTAAAAATATTAATACATTATATATATATATATATATATATACATACATACATATATATATATATATACATATATATATATATACATATACATATATACATATATATATACATATACATATACATATATATATATATACATATACATATATATATACATATACCTATATACATATATATATATATATACATATATACATATATATATATACATATATACATATATATATATATATATATATATATATATTATTAGCTTCTATCATATTTTCTAAAAATAATAAATTAAAATACATAAACTTTGGTAGGGTTTCCATTTCATGGCCTTGTTCGAGTATAAAATTAAATAATTTCCTTTAGAGGAGGCTCTTAAAATTGCTATGGAAGATAAAAATAAATATGGAATATTTTAATTTAACGAGGATAATGGATTCCAAGTGGAAAAATTTTATGGTCATTATAAATTTCCTTGGCATAAGATCATTTTATTTCAATGAGAAAACCACTTAATGGTCTCCAAAGCTTTATTATGATCCACCCTTATAGTATAAGCTTAATACTAAGATGAGATATCAATTCTACCAGAATTTATATGCAACTTTGAGAATAAGTTTGAATTTAATTACATCTTATCACCCAGAGATAGAAAGTCAAACTAAGAAACTAAATCAAGTTTTGCAAGATTTGTTTTGTATGTATTATATAGGTCAATAGTATAAGTGGAAAGAATATTTTACTTTGGTGGAGTTTTCATACAATAATGTGTATCATTACTCACTTAGTATGGTACCATTTGAAGGCTTGTATGGAATAAAATGTTGTAATCTTCTCATTTAAGATAATCCAAGTGACAGAGTTGGAATTGGACTTAAATTGATTTACGATATGGAAAATTAAGTCAAGCAAATCATAAAAAATATTGACAAAAACTACCAGCCAAAAAAATAATTATGTAAATAAGAAGATAACCCTTTATATTATTATTAGTTTAAGGAAAAAAAATTCTCAAAATAAATCTAAATAGAAGCTCTTTTAATTTTACAAAGTCATCTAGATTGGTTCTAAGATTGTCAGACCATTTGATGCCCTTGGAATATTCAATCTAGTTTCCTATAGACTTATATTGTCTCCTATTATGTCATGGTTTCATAATTGTTTTCATTTTTATTTGATTAAAAATTACCAATTACATATGTCACATGTCATCAATTAGAAATATTTTTAAGTTTAGGATCTAGGTGTGATATGTGTAAAACCCTTGCAAAGCATGGATACTCAAAAATTTAGTTTGAAAAATAGAGAGGTCTATTAGTGTAAATTCTAATGGGATCAGTAGTTTAAAGATAGTTTTACTTTGGAATATTTTGAACAAGTCTCAAAGGATTTTGATCATATATTTAGTTCATGTAATGAAATTACTTAGATGTTCACACAGAATGATTTTATATCACACAAAATACGCAAATATGAGAGATCACACAATACTAATTGATATCTGAGCAGAATACTAGATAATAAAGCAAAGCCACTTTAAAGGGGAAACCTCCAAAATAATGTACTAAGGGAAAAATATTTAACATGATAATCAAATACTAACCAGTACCTCCTATATATAGTCTACTTAGCCATGGTTATTCCATAGGTCAACCGAACTAAGAACATAGATAAATTTAACAAGAATATAAAAGAGGTATGTAAGCCACAAGCTGACCACACATATCCCAAGACACACCAAAGGTTAAGGGCATAACATGCCCCTCCCTTTCAAAATAATGTTATCCTCAACATTGAGTCAACTTTGGATGTTTCTGCACAAAGGATTCATCCTCTCAAGTAACATCTTCACAAGGTAGATTCTTCTATTTGATTAGGTACTCCTTAATCGCTCAAGACCTTAACTACTTAGTGAACATTTGAAGGATCACCATGGGATCAAGAACAAATCTTCCTTCCTCATCCAATTCTGGTAACTCAATTGGGTAACCACTTTACGTCCAATCACTTTCTTCAAGCATGATACATGAAATACTAGCTATATGTGAGTGTAGGAAGGAAACTCCAACTTGTAGGCCACACTACCAATTTTATACAAGATTTGATAAGGCCCATAATACTTAGAGGACAACTTGTTATCATTTTTGTATTTCTTTAAGGACATCTACTTATATAGATATAAGTGAACAAAAACCCAATCACCAATGTCAAAGTGCCTCTCACTCCTATATTGATCTACCTATTATTTCAAGCAATTCTAGGCCATGACTAAATTTTCATGCAAACTAGCAAGGACCTCCTATTGATGGTGAATATGTTCTTCAATTGCAAGAACCTTAGGATAGACCTTCAAGGTTTAAGTGATGGATGGTGGGTGGTATCCATATAGAGCTATAAAAGGAGACATTTTGGAAGAACTATGAACAAAAGAATTATACCACCTTCAGTAAGTGAAAACCAATGAACCCATTTATCTTGTTTATCAAAAACAAAACAACAAAGATATCCTTCTAGACATTCATTGACTACCTCAATTTATCCATTAGATTGAGTATGATAGGATGAACTATGACCCAAATAGGTTCCCAAACATGAAAATAACTCAGTCTAAAAATTACTAGTGAAGATGGGATCTCGATCACTGATAATGATCTTAGGGGTACCATGTAATTTCTAAACTTTATTGAAAAAAGTAGAAGCTACTATACTAGAAATAAATGGTTGTGATAAAGAATATAAATGAGCATAATTACTGAGATGATCTACCACAACCACGATAAAATTTTGACTATAAGATCTCGATAACCCTATAATGAAATACATAGACACCTCTTCATAACGTTGGCTCAAGATGGATAAAGGTTTCACAAGACCTAGGGTTTTGATGGTTTCTCCTTTTTTTTATTGATAGAACATACATTCAACCACATATTTTTGGGCATCCACCTTGAGTCCTTCCCAAAAACAAATCTTGCTTGATTTTATGATAGGTTTTCAAAAATATTGAATGACCCCCAATTGGAGTTGCATGAAGTTCTTGAAGGATTTTTTGTTTAAAAAGAGAATTTTTACATAGGT
The DNA here is from genome assembly GCA_037957365.1 of Torreya grandis. Lineage (NCBI taxonomy): Eukaryota > Viridiplantae > Streptophyta > Pinopsida > Cupressales > Taxaceae > Torreya > Torreya grandis. The sequence continues at coordinate 154,231 of JARHVA010001233.1, forward strand.
ATAATCTATATTTATACCATAATGCATCACCCTTCCATGTGAATTTTTCAAATCCACCCAAACCTTGTTGAATATTTTAAATCAAATCATGGGTAGCACTATCCTTGTCCCATTCTGATCGTCCTTCCTCTAACCAATCTACCTATAGAATGGTCATAGCATATAGCAATGCCTCAACTTATTCATCCTTCCTAGATAGTGCATCTACCACTACATTGTCCTTGAATTTATTGTAAACTATTTCAAAATCATAGCCTAACATCTTAGTGACCCTTTTTTATTGTTCTTCAAATGATAACCTTTGTTCTAAAAAAAATTTGAGATTGTCATGATCAGTCTTTACTTGAAAGTGATAACCCATCAAATAAGGCATCCATTGCTTGATTGCATACAAAATAACCATCATTTCCTTCTCATAAATGAGCTTGTGCTGATTTTTACCCTTCATTTGATGAATTTAAAATTCAATTGGTCTACCTTTTTGCATGAGTATAACACCCATACCATACATAGATGTTTCACATTCAACCACAAAAGTCTTGGAAAAATCAGGAGTACCCAATACTAGAGTAATGCACATCACTAATTTCAATTGTTCAAATGCCTTGGTGGTTGTATCAATCCACTAAAAGGAGTATTTATTCAACAAAGATATGAGTGGAGTTGTAATACTACCATATTTTTTGATAAACCTATGATAGTAACCAGTCAGCCCTAGAAATCCTCTTAGTTACTTGAGTGTCTTAGGAATCAACCAGTCCACCATTGCCTCATTTTTTTAAAGATCCACTTTTACTCTTGTATGTGAAACTAGATGACCCAAATACTCAACCTCAAAAGATCTAAAAGTAAATTTGGAAGGTTTGTCATACAATTGATGTTGTTTCAAAATTAAGAGTACCTATTTCACATGTTGCAAATGGTCTTCCCAATTTTTACTATAAATGAGGATATTATCAAAAAATAACAAAACAAATTTCCTCAAAAATGTCCTAAAAATATTATTAATTAAACTCTTAAAGGTAAATGGTGCATTTTTTATCCCAAAAGGCATAAACAAATACTCATAATGGCCCTCATGAGTCTTGGAAGTAGTTTTGGTTATGTCTTCATCATAGATTTAGATTTGATGATACCCAAAATGAAGATCTAACTTGGTAAAATAAAAAGAACTATTTAATTCATCTAGAAAATCATCAATGATAAGAATAGGAAACTTATCTTTAATAGTATACTTGTTGAGTTCCTTATAGTCAGGACAGATCCTCTAAGTGTCATCTTTTTTTCACACTATGAAAACTGGTGAAGAACATTCACTTTGGCTATGGTGAATGATTCTTGAATCCAACATTTATTGTACCATCTTGTCAATTTCACTTTTTTGGGAATGGGGATACCTATATGGCTTAATGTTGAGTGGTATACTACCAAAAATAAGTTTGATAGCATGATCATGCATGTAGCTAGGTGGAATTCCTTTCGACATGTCATCAAAAATAATTAAATGGGCATCAATCACTTGTTGTAGATCAGGAGGTGTAGATGGTTGAGTTGGATGAACTTTTATGAAAAAAAAACAAGCTACAAATCCTTCAACACCCTTTCAAAGAATATTTATCATTTGATGGGAGCTAACAAGTTGTGGACATTTATCCCTTAATCCCCTTTTATCAAATTTCTTCCCTTATAATGAAAATACATGAATAATTCCTAGAAATTCATCTCAATAGTGCCTAAAGTGGAGAACAAATGCACTCAAAAAATAATGTCAACTCCCCTTATGGGAATAGTAAACATCAAAGAATCTAAAAAGTAGTCTCTCATGGTCAGCTTAATACTATGGCATTTTCTTGAGTAGCTGATAGTACCACTATCTGCAATTATGACCTAAAATTTTGGAGTGGGACAAATGAAAAATTTCAAGCAACCAACCAACTTATTATTGATGAAGTTTTGTGTGCTCCTAAAATCAATCAAAATAATGACCTTATCTTTTTTAGGAAACCCATCACCTTAATAGTTTTGGGAGTACTAATACCTAAAAGGGCATGATAGGAAATAGTAGGGTAAGATTCTTTAGATTCCTCCTCAGGACCTTTTTCATCCTTGCCAGGTCCCTCCTCGTCATTTTCATCCTCATTAGCACCAATGATTTAAAATATCTTATTTTTAGCACAATGATGGTCTTTACTACATTTGATATCATAACCATAGCACAAACCTTTAGCTCACTTCTCAATTTGTCAAGGTGTCAGGTTGGTGGGTTGGGGATATGATGGTGCTAGAAAGGTGCAATCATGACTAGTAGTGAAGGCTTTTTGTTTGACCATGTCTTTTTTTTCTACCATGCATGCATGTGGGATAACTTCTAATACATATGTTGGGTTAAACATTCAAACCTCCAATTGGATGTTATCTTTAAGACCACCCTAAAATAGATATGTCAAATTTTCCTTAGTGATGTCTTCCACCCATAAGGATAGATTCTAAAACTGATGAATATAATCCTTCATAGTTCCTATTTGCCATAGTTTAGCTAATTGGTTAAATTAGTTATTAGATAAATTATTTTGATAATGATCCCATAACTCATCAATGAAAATAGACCATGTAATAGGAGCACCATTTTTTTCTTTTGAGCACATAACTAATGATACCAAATGAACTGCTCAGGTTCTAGATATAGAGATGCCACTATCACCTTCTGAGAACTAGGAGTTTGATGTAGATAAAATAAATTCTCAAGTTTGGTAATCCAAGTGAGAGGATCCTTACCATCAAACTTATGCATGTCCACTTTGGGCAACATTGGTTTCATACTAAAATTGGAGTTGTTAGTGTTGAGAGGAAAAGGACCCAAATGATGAAGTGGAGGATTGTTTGACTATAATTGAGATGAAAGAGAAGCCAATAAATTACTGATCTAATTTAATTGATGGTGAACCCCATTAATATCTATGTTCATCCCTAAAACATTAGTTTGAACTACAAAAAATTCATCATGCGACACCAAGCCCTTTATGTCAATTTGAAGTTAAGAAGTCAATGGATCTAAAGTTCTAGATTTTATGTCACTGGCAGAAGGAGTCTTAGGAGTTTCTTGCCCCCCTTTTTGTCCCTGTGTAGAAGGATCGGCCATATATAAACCCTAGGAGGGTTTTTATCCTAAAAAAGTGTAACAAGGGATGGTACCATTGTGATCACCTTTCTAAGATGAATCCAATGACTACCTTTATGCATTAGGGTAAAACATTTCAACATAAAAAAAGGTAGCATCAAAATATACAATTATGATCATCTCGACGAGATGAGTCCAATGATTGTAATTGTGCAAGGCAAAAAAAAATCCAATTTTTTTTTTAAATATTTTTGTTCAAAAAAGAATTTTGAACAATAATGTGCTGATAGAAAAAAATAATTCTTCCTAGATTACAAGTTATTTTTTTGCTCCTTCACCTCACAGAAGTTAAACCTTGCCAGATCCAAAAAAACAACTTTGTAGAAAACTTGCCCAAATCGAAGCTCCGATACCAATTACAATGAAATTACTTAGATGGTCACATAAACTAATTTTATATCACATAAAATAATCAAATATGAGATATCACACAACAAGAATTGACAACATAGAAGAATACTAGATAATATAGTAAATCCGCTTCGAGGGGGAAACCTCCACAATAATGTACTAAGGGTAGAATACTTAACATGATAATCAAAGACTAACCACTACCTCTTATATATAGTCTACTTAGACATGGTTATTCTATAGGCTGACCTAAATAAGTACATAGAAAAATGTAACAAGAATATAAAATAGGTATGTAAGCCACAAGTTGGCCACACATATCCCAAAACACACCAAAGGTTAAGGGCATAGTAGTTCAATTCTACTTTGGAATGTTTTTTAACAAGTCTCTAAGGATTTTGATTATCTATTTAGTTTAATTTTCTATTTTACTATAGACATTGGGGTGATGTCTTTTCCTAGAAGGGGAGGATGTCACATCCATTTTTTAATAATAAAATACTTATATTTTTTGTGTTGATGTGTCATGCCATGTAGACTTATTTAGTTGGAACCCTAAATTCCTTTAGAAATTGATTTTATAACTATTATTTATTATTTTGAACAAAAAAAATGCTTGCTTAAATATATTTGTTATATTATAGGGTTTTGAACCAACATCAAATATAGATTATTTTGAACATCAAACTGAAATTGATGTGTTTTAATGTAAAATGTCTTATTCATTAAATGTTAGTTAAGAGTTGATATGTTATTTTCACAACAATGAATTTCAAAAAAATTAGAATTGAATTATTTTGTTAGATTAGTATAAAAAAAAAGAGAACTAATTAACACTACTACCATGTTGTTTGAAACTAAAGCTCAACTTGAATATTTGTTGATTAAATTGGTAATTAAAGGTCTATAATGTTCAACATCAAATAAATTTGACATACCTCAATTTTTTATATTGTGTAAAATTATTTGACATATATAATGAAAAGATTTGTTTTTAATTTGGTTTAACCACTTGGCATGTCTTTGATAAGTGTGAGATAATAACACATATTTATTTCCATACAAAATAGGGAGGGTATCATCAAGGACAGATGGGTAGATGTGATGTCAAAATATAAGGGAGAGAATGTGTTAAATACATGTCTAAAAACTACTATTGACAATGAACTATCCATTATGATATTTTTAGTACCTAAGGGTGAGTACATATTCCAGTTAGATCTTATATTTTTTAGTTGCATGTTTTGCACATTAGTGTTAGTAAATGCAAAGCATTATGCATTAAAACACTTTAATCATTCTCCTTCTCAATTTATTTAATTCCTTTGTGCATGAAATATGTTGTGATAAAACATGCAAAGACGCTTTCTCTACTTATGAAAAAAGTGTTAATGGGACTATTTTATTATAGGAGAGGATAATAATTATTAATAGTGTCAACATTAATTTGAACATTTATTTTGTTTCTCATTTTAGCTTGTTTAATAAATTGGTCAAGCCTCATTATTTTTTAGCATCATGGAAACTTTTATATATACTTGTGTGTGTGCAGACACATACACACACACATTCATGCATACACACATATGTGTATGTATATATATGTATACACATACACATATACACACACATATATATACATATATACACATATATGCATATACATATATACATATACATATATGTATGTATATATAATACACACACACATAATACCATACTATATTTTCAATAGAATAAATAAATATTTAAATTAATAATGATAGTTATGTAGATGATATTTATGAATTATACTTCACCTCAATCTTATACACTTGGAAAACTTATACCTTGGTTATTCGTCTTGGTTCTAAACATTTCCCACTTTTGTAAGTCTCAAATTTTATCTCTTGTAACCCTTGGCCTATCTCTTAGTATAACAAGTCTTATGTTGATGACCCATGCCTTCTATCATTATCAAAATTCTTTAAACCTACTTATCTTATGCCTCTACAAGTTATTGACCTATACCTATTTTCTTGCTCCCTAAACACTTGCATCTTGCATAGACACCTATGTCAATACAAGTATTTTATTCTGACACAACTATCCAATGCCATAAAGTCATCTAATTTTCAAATGAAACATATCCTAATGTTTAATCTAAATGATATTATGTGAGATATTTTCTTGATAGCAGTGGTTTATATGCAATATCACTCATTCTAAACTCAACTAACACAGGCCTAGATTCATACCAAATAGAATTCAATTGAGTAAAGATTCCCTATTTTATCTTATTTCCATATCATCCATAAGGACAACACATATATAGATTTGAAGTTCTAAAGGATTAGCCCAAGAGATATATTTTATAATTTATAAGCTAGGTCATTATTGTACTTTCTTATCACATATTACATGTTTCATACATAATATGACATCTAAGGGAGAAATACATAATTTTGAGGACCTATTTGAAGTACATTATATGTAAGCAACACTCATTGATATACGGGTATTTTTCATATCTTGAAACCATGTGCCCAATAACCTATTTTTCCCACAACCACTATGAAGATGAATAATAGGGCTTTGATCATTTGACAAGGAGTGACAATCCATGCCACATATATGAATGCACCAAAGTGAAGGTGATAAAAAACCCAAAATAATATAGGTGGTTTCATCTTATTTCACCAGTTATTCTATATTACAGACTTGTAAGTGATCTATACACTAGGGTCAATGTAATTATCCCAGACTAACATAAGTTTTTGCAACTACAAAGGCACTTATTCTAAAATTTAATGGTTGTTACATAATATTATTCCAATCTAATTCATTCCTATTATAGATCTATATCTATATTAGTATTAAAACTAGATAAGTATCTTGTTTTATTTATCATTGTAATATCTAAAATAATTGTACTTTCCATCTTAGCATATCTCAACATAATAAATTCAATATATGTTTTATCTAATTTTTTCAATTAATTGACCTACTATATATTTATTTATTACTCTTATGATTATTAATTTATATATATTTAACCCTATATATCCATAGTAGGATTTTCATCTAATTTAGGGTTAAACATTTGATGAATATGATCTTTGATCTCAAAATGCTACCTATCTTAAGGTTTTCTATTTTTGAAAAAAAGTCTAATTTTTTATTTTCCATAAAGAAATTGTTTAGTAAAGAGTCATATTTTTTCCTAAAATCATGGTTATTATATATATCCTTGTTAATTATTTCATGTTTTAATACCTTATGGTTGTTTCTAATTTTTATCCCTCATGTATTGTTAAATTAATTCAATCTATAAGGGGTTCAAATCTACCTATTGTAAATCCATTGCATTTTTACATACCGCTTCTTGTTTTAATAATTACAATGAGATTTTACCTATTAATAAAAATCACCAAAGGGAGTGAATGAAATAAAAAACTTCCCCATTCCATGTTACCACCTAATCTAAGGACATTACTTCTAAAACTTCACTCTTGGACTTACTACACCATTCATAGCATTATAAGGATGTCATTTTAGATGCATTGTGTATCACCATATTACCTTATAATGTAGAACCACCATATGTGGTTGATATTTTAAATTAAATAAAATGGATTAACCATAATAAAAATAGAGTATTTACCACCTCAATATATTATAAATAATAATTTTCCACTCTATATCCAAGTGTATGTTTGTAATAAATTGGTAAAATGAGTTCTTATGGATAATGGTTCATGACTCAACATTTAAAATCTATCCTTTCTCTCCTTAGTTATCATTGGAACTTTAGATTTGGAACCATATAATATTTTTATTTTATAAGGTAAAATATAGGTTTTAAAGGGACCTAGAACCATGAGAGTGCATTATAATAGTTTTAACATGCCAACTAGGGCCGAGAGGACAAAAACAAAAAAAACCCATTACTTAGGACAAAAATAGGACATAGAAAATTAAAACTGATATAGGAGGAAGGTCCCTCCTGATTATATTTAGTAGTAGTAGTGTCATTCACTAGGATGATGGGTTTATATTTAAAAACCTTGGCACAAGTATGATTCTTGGGGCCTTCATCCACTTCCCTAGGGAAGATCATTCTGGGCCACTTCCTACCTTTAACCTATAGAGGAGTCTATTTAGGGGGACCCCTTGGAGAATCGTAAGGGGGATTTAAGAAAATTGGGATATTTCATAATATGGGATTGGGGGGATGAGTAGAGTGGATAAATGTGTAGACAATATCCTTAGCCACTTGGTGAAGTTCATTCCAGTCTTGAATAAGCTTAGCTAGGCCAAACCCTACCTATTAAACCCTTGATTTGAAATTTTCAAATAGTTGTTTGTTCTTTTCTAATTCCTCTATCACTATGGCCTTTCCTTTATAAGTTGATGTTGTAGGAGTCCCAATTTCAATAGGTTTAGGCTTGGGGATAAATAATAGTTTGAGAGGTAGGTCATCAAGGGGGATAAACTATTTTGGGGGGAACATTCAAGTGGTATGTGGGATCCCTCGATAGGGTCCTCTATCAGGGAGTCCTCCTCAAAAGAGGATCCCCCAAGGGGGACCTTCCAACTTAAAAGGACTTGATCATGTTTAACAAGTAAGAGGATAAGACCTTGATAGAGGATGGGATTAGTATCATTAACCTAGTGGAGTAGAATAGTAATTTCTAAAGACTTGAGTAGTAAATATGGAAGACTAATTTTAAACCTAATGAATTGATTTAGAAGTGAGAAATGGTGTGAAAAAATCAATTTATACTTACCTTCTAGTGTTATGTACCTCATGATCTAAAGTTACATATCTAGCCAGTAATGTGGGAGGTCAACTCAAAGGAATCCTTTCTTATCTATCTAGATGAAGTTATTCATTATAAAGAATTGCTACATGGATTATTTCTTCTTTTACTACTCTTTAAATTCCTTAGCAACTATGTGGGACGTACTTGTGGCATCACCGATGAATTCTTCTAAGACATTTATGGTGATGCCTTACATGATGACCTTCTATTTTATCCATGCCACAATGAATTCTTCTAGACTTTATTTTGCTTCCAAACCTCTTTACATGATGTAGTTTTTAAGCAGTCTCTATCACCACCCATGGGTGTTGGAAACCTAGAGATGGAATGGGAGAGCCAAAAATTTTAGATGTGTCCAAAACAACTAGGGGTCAAATGAGAGGGAATTCCCACAAAATTCACATGGAGATAGTTAATCCCCATTTATTTGAAATGAGTGTGAATCAACTGAATCAAGATTTTCCCTATCAATTTTATGGATATGCATGCAAAGGGATGATTATTTTAAGTTTCATTAGTACCTTTAGTGTAGATGACATTATACACCTTAGGAAGAATACTACCTACATCATAATAGTTGGTTAAATAGTGGAGATCAACTCTAATGCTGGTGAGGAGGTTAGCCACCCCATTTCCTTATCTATAAGTGTCTATGAGTTGGAAGTGGAGTATACTTTTTAAAATGTGATTCACATCATCAATGATCTCCTTGATTGTGTGTGAGGTTATAGCTTTTACTTCTAAGGCATTAATGATGTTCAATGAATCACCCTCTATAATGATCTTATTTTAGTTGATACTTGATGCTAGTTGTATACCCAAAATGGTCACCTTGTCCTTGGAAAGATGGTTAGTTTACTTACCCATGGGACATACATAATCAACCAACATCTCCCCTATAGAATTTATTATGATGCATCATCCCCTTTTAGGGCTTGAGTTTCCCTTAGAGGCCCCATCAAAGTTTTATTTCACCCACCCCTCTGGAAGAGCCTTCCATTTAGTTTGATTATAGATTAATTCTTTGGTATAAGGGCAAATAACTTGTCAAAGATCCTAATTTTTGAGAATAAGAAAAGCCAAGGGGGGATAGGATCTTTATCTTTAAGAGGAAAATTCTTCAAATTTTTAGAAATGGACTGGCAGAGATGGGGGAATATGCTCTTCAACTAGTGCCTTTTATTTAGGAATAGGATATTATTTCAAATTTTCTAAATGCACCAGAACCAATGAGGAAGGGAAAGGCACCAAAGGAAAGTTATGGAAGGAATTGTCCATGGGGGATTCCATTATAAAATGAGGTCTAAGACATTTTTAGGTTTTATCCATGACATGTTGAGATAATTGAAAATCCAAGTAAACAAGTTCAGACTAAGGGGTCATTCTAGAAAAAGATGCTAAGTAGAGTCTTCCACACCTTGATCGATCAAACATCTATTAGGGATAATCAGTCCCCTTTTGGCTAAGTTTTACATCTACTGGGGGTTAGGTGTTTTACCCAAAAAAAAATTTAGTGATCCTAATTGCTTTCCAAATTAAGCTTAATGGCATGGCTTGAGGACACTAAGTAAGAGCTATTATCTTCCAATCTCTAGACAAAATGATCTTCCTTCTATATCGATGGAATATGAGTCTACTTTAAGGCTAGGTTGAGGTTCTAAATGGCTTGGGATTCTTACAAGGAAAGATATTCATTAGGGATGACCTTCTAACACTTTGTTCCTTCCTTTATTTCCTAGTAATCCTTTAACTTTGAACCCTATATTTTCTTGAGTTATCCATACCACCCGTCTCATGTCTCTTACATTGATAGGGGGGTGAGGGATATCCAAGAATCTTCCTAAAAATAAATTTTCTCACCATTTATAGTTTTCCAAAAGATGCCCCTCTTTAGAAGATCTTTACAGCTAGTTATGGATTTCCATAATATAGACCTATTAGTAGGGCCTTCTTCACATAGGAAGTCATCCTCCTCCACACAATCTAGGTATTTAACCTTTAGGATCTTGACCATTTTCCATTCTCCTTCATTAGGTGCTAACCCATTTTTTCCAATAAGGATCTATTCATAGATTTTATGCTTCTCAAGCCAAGACCTTCATTGGCTTTAGGGAGATATAATTTATCCCATACAACTATATTGAATCAAAATCTTACTTCGGTGCCTCTCCATAGGAATTTCTTTGGATTTGTTCAATTTTGGAGGCAACATTAGATGTCATTTTAAAGATAACATTAGGTAAATAGGAATACTCTAAATGGAAGCCTTAAATAGTTGGTATTTCCCCACTTGGGTGAGGAGGTGGCATTTTTATCCTACTAATTTTCTTTGAAAGTGATAAATTAAGGGGTTCTAAAGTTGGGATTTCATTTTTCTAGTAAAAAGAGGGATACCTAGGTAAATAGCTGGCAAATTACCCACTTGGTAGTTTGAAATTTTAGTATTTTTTCTCTATTGAGAGGGTGGTATATTGATAAAGAAGAGGAAACTCTTTTGAAATTTGATACATTGGTTGGACACTTTTTCATATTTATTTAGGAAAAATTTGAGGTGCTTAGCTTCCTCAATGGAAGCATCTCGTAAGATGATTATGTCATCAGCAAAATACTGGTGGGTGATAGGGTTAGTATTCCAAGACATTGAAATACCTTTTATCAAACCTTGGTTATAGGCTCACCTCAAAATTCTCCCAAAAGTTTTAGCTAAGATGATAAATAGGTATGGATAGAGGGGGTCTCCCTATCTTAAAACTCTTTAGGTAGTAAATAAGCCATTAAAAACCTTATTTATGATGATGGAAAACTTAGGGGTGGTAATACAACTGCATATGATTTTTTTAATGTCATGATTAAGCCTTTGACATGTCCAATTTGAGTAGTATGCCCTATCTTGAAGATTTGGTGATGGAGTTCATAGCTTCATGAGTTATGATAATGCCATCAGTGATTTGCCTACCAGCTACAAATTTCCCTTGTTGCTCCCCAATAACTGAGTCAAGTAGGGATTACATGCATTTGACCAAGATGAAGGATCAAATTTTTTAAGTGCTGTTGCATAATCTAATGGGCCAAAAATACTAAATTTTGGTATCACCTTGTTTTTTAGAATTAAGACCAGGAAGGTATTATTTATTTATTTTAGAATGGATTTGGAGTGAAAGAATTCTTTGATTACTTCTTCAACTTTAAGGTGAATAATGTCTACATATTTTTGGAAGAAGAAAGGGGGAAACCCATCTGATTTGGGTGGCTTGAGGCCATCCATGAAGAAGATAACACTTTTGATTTCCTCATCTATTAGGGTTTGGATGAGGGAAACATTATATATGACTAAGAAGACCTTGTCAAATTTGGATAGAGCAGAAGAGACAAGTAAATTACCAGGTTCAACATCCTCTAAGAGAAGGTTCTTAAAAAAAATTATGATGTGTTGGGAAATGTCATCCTCATCCTTGTTGATGGTCCCATCTTCCATTTGAAGATGTGGGATTATGTTGATATTCCTGTCTAGAAGTTGAATGATGGAAAAAAATTATTTATATCTCCCTCATTCAACCATAAACTTCTATATTTTTTCTTCCAATATGCCTCTTCTTTTGCTTCTAGATTGTGAAAATGATGGAAGAGGTCTTTTTCCTTAGAATCCACATGTTTATTATAATCCTTAAAGGTATTTATCTCTTCAATAATTGAAATCTCTAATTTAAGGTCCTTTTTCTATAGAAAAATATCTCCTAAAACTTCCTTGTTCCATATTTTTAGCTTATTTTTTAGGAAGTTAACTTTTTTTGTGAGAATGAACATGATTGATCACAAAAAGGGTTATTTCCATAATAATTTTAGGGATTCAGTGAAGATGGGGTGATGGGTCCACATACTTTTGAATCTAAAGGGACTACATTTGGTCTTAGAGATTTTATCTACTTCAAAGACCAAGGGGCTGTGGTTGGACCCAATTATAGGTAGAGAAGAAAGTCTGCTAAAAAAAGAATATCCCAATTTAAAGAGATCAAGAATCTATCAAGGTAGATTTGAATCAGTTTTTCTTCAAGCCTTTTGTTGGACCATGTAAATTGGACTCCATTAATGTCCACCTCTACTAAACATGTGTTTACAATGAAGTTATTAAATTACATCATGTTATTTTTACGGTTAATAAGACCACCTTTTTTATTACCTAGGGTGAGAGGAGTGTTGAAATTACCCACCACTATCCAATTCCAATTAGTATAATTTTTGCAAAAATATACTAGTTCCTTCCAAAGGATATTTATGGTAGTTTTGGAGTTGGAAGCATAAACATTGATTGCAATCCATTTCTCCTTACTATGTTAGTGAATAATACTAAGATTTGGTTGGAGGATTTCCATGACAAGTATCCTTCTAAAGCATCAAGGTTCCAAAAATAGCCAAACCTCCTGAAGCACTTGTGGATTCTAAGGTGAGGACATGGGAATTTTTCAATATTTATGTTACACTAATTTTGAGATTAGATTTAGACATTTTGGTCTCCTAAATGATCAAAATAGAAGGGTTAGCCCTTTTTATAGTATTGCATAGAGTACTTTATTTATTGGGGTTGTTTAAGCCACTAACATTCCATGAGAGCACTTTCATTTCTTATCCCATTGAACCTTAAGATTTTTTTGAGAACCATTAGTAATATCTTTTTTAGTTTCCAAGTTCATAGTTAAAATTCTAGGGGATCTACCAATTGATTTAGGGGTAACACCAAGATTGGATTTCTTCCTACCTCTTTTAGATTTAGGACAAGTACTAAGCCCTTCTTCCTAAGGGGGGTCCTAGGAGGGAGAAAGGGGTTTAGATCATTTCCCCATCTCTTTTTCAATCAAAGGGGAAAGTTAGAAGGATGGGAAGGGGGAGATGCCCAAGTTAGCAAAGAGGGGGCTCTTCTAGGTGAGGGCTTCGATAGACTCTAAGAGAGAGGGGATAGGGAGAGGAGGTAGAGGGGGGAACTAAGGGAGAAGGGTAGGTTGCTCAAGGGAGAAAAGGAAGGGTAAGAGGTTTCAAGAGGGGAAAATAGGGGAAGAAGAAGGTCAGAGCCAATAGAGAAGGGGGGATTAGGTTGGCAAGGGGGGATAAAGGTATAAGGAAGGGGAAACATGTGAAGAGGGGGGAGATAAGGTCAAAGGGAAATAAGAGGGTGAGAGGGAGGAAGAGAGAGGGTGGTGGGAGGAAAAGGATCTTGGGGAGGGGGAGGTAAGGGGGGATGGGTAGGATGGGGTCAAGGGGAAGGGTATGAGGAAGGGGTAGGAGGGAGCATACCCAGAACACCAGGAGCACCCAAAGGCTCAAAATTAGGTAATGAAAAAAGAGGGGTGAAAGGGTTAGATAATTATGTACCTTTGAGACCTATAGAATAAGGATAAGGCATGAAGGACTAATAAGAATCATGCAAAATAAGGTTAACCATGTCAAAGGATTAATTAGGTGCATCATACTTTCAACAAGAATTTCTTTTGAGACTGATAGAGATTACTTTGGGATTGCCAGCAAGAGGAGTCCTTGGGGGTGCTTAAGGGGAGCCTATTTTGAATGGTCACTCCAATCGAGAATCCATATTTGAAGAATTATATTTATCTCTATCTAGGGAGGAATCCTCTGAAGCATGTCCTTTTTTTGGGTAATCATAAAGAATGTGTCTAGGAAAATCACATCTAGGATAGATGATAACATTATTTTCATAAACAATGTTCTGAGTCCAAACATCGTACTTGAATTTAATCTTAATTTCATGGAGAAGGGGTTTATTGGCTAGTAGAAAGACATGTATGTAGGTATCAACCATTATTTGACATGATAAATTAATAAGATTAATTTTAATTAGTTGGCCTAGGTCTCTAATAATCCTATTGATAACTTTTGGGTGCCAATATTCCAGTGGGAGCTTAGGTAGGAGGATCCACATGGGAACATAATCCATGGTAGTATTGTTTAGGCTCAAGTTAGCTTTCCATCTTTTGATAGAGACACTTGCCTTCCTCATGAACTAGGGACCTTCTAAAAGAGCCTTTATGCAATCTTCTTGAAGGGAGAAATTGATGAGGGAAAATCCTTTGGCTAGTGAAACGACCTCCAAGTGACACTTTGGTTTCCATGTTTATTTATCCCATTTCTAGAATGCATCTATGCTTAGCCAAAAACTATTGACCCTCATTATAATAGATTTGGTGAGCTCCACATTAGCCTACTCCATGATGAGGTCTATTACAGGGATAAATTTTTTATTATTTACATCAACTGAGAAGATCTGGTTACTCAATTGGACTTGGCCCACCCGATCCAAGCCTTTAGCCATGTCAGCCCATGAGAGTTTCAATCCATTAGAGTCCAATAAATCTAGAGCTAGAGATGAGTTGTCTAAAAAGTTTAGGGCTACATCTGACACTTTTGGGATATTATCTAGTAGGCCCAAAGGCTAGAGTGTCTCGTGGGAGAAGTCACATGATTTGACATCAACATTAACCACATCCATTGCACTATCAGAACCATCTAGAGACCAAGCCCTTCAAAAGTGACCATTTTATGATTCCTAACTAAACAAAAATTTGAACTGCTAAAGGTCTTCTTCAATTTTTATTTATGCAATGTTTATTTATGCCTTACTTCATTATACTTGAACATCAAGTGATTTGATAATATTCCATGATAGGTATTGGGATAAATAATATAAATATTATCATGGGTCTGTGTTCATTACCTATTTTGTGTTAAATTATACCAAATTACTTGAAATATAACATTATTTTGGGATAGCCTTGAATACATGAGATGTATGTAGTTCCATATAATTTTCATGAATGCTTAAAATTATGTCATTAAGGATTCACTTACACCTTTCCAATGGATAGTAATCCCTTCAAACATTATGTAATGGTCCAACAAATGGATAATCATGCACCACAATACTCCAATCCTAATTTTGGGTCTAGACATTTGATCAAATGTGGGTACAAAGGATAGGGGATGGGTAAAAATTATCAAGGCATATATCATCCTATCTCTCCTAAAAATAATATAAATAGTCAAAGCTTGGGTTTTTAAGAAAAATTATAACTCACAAGTATAATTCTCATAGTACAATGTGTTTACAAAAGGTCAAACAAAATGTATGAATATTTCTAAATCCAAGTTAAAATTGGCCAACCCTCATCTAATCAATGAGAATGTGTCCTTAGAAATTTTGACATTGAATTAATTCTCTAATGATGAATCATTACTAGAGTACTTGGGGGCATATGAGGATCATCCTTCCTTCTATCATAAGAATTTGTTTCCTTGTACCACCTTTGCTCATGCTTACTTTGGTAAGATAAATGATACTAATGTCTAACATGACACATTGAACACTATTCCTACTACACCATTTATCATAGAGATATTTACTTTGATAAAATAAGAAACAATCAAATATAACTATGGAAAAAATAAAGATCCTCGACTAGTTCTACTTTCTACAATGATTCAATATGATGATGGAAAATACTATTGGAAAGTCCATGATTTTATAAAAAATATTACTTGGGATTAACTAGATATTCTTGGGTTTATCAATTGGTGGTAATGCATAATATATTATTGTACCTAGATGCAAATCCAGTAAAACAAAAGATTCAAAAGATGCATCCTAAAGTGGCATTATTGGTAAAATATGAAATTTAGAAACTCTTAGATATATGATTTATAAGCAATATTACACATTATGATTGGGTGTCCAACATTTTACCTATTACAAAACATAGTGGTTATATTCATTTTTTCATCAATTACCATAATTCAAATAGGGCTTTTCTAAAAGATGGTTTTTTGTTATATAATGTCAACATGATTATTGATTTTATAGTAAGATATGAGACATTTTCATTTATGGATGGATTTTTTGGATATAACCAAATTAAAATCAACCCCATAGATCAATAAAATATATCATATAATTTACCATGGGGCACATTTTGTTATATGGTTATGCCTTTTAGACTCAAAAAATGTAAGAGATGCATACTAAAGGGCCATGACTCATATATTTCATGACTTTAGTCATAAAATTGTTGAGTATTATATCAATGATTTAATTTCAAAATACAAACATTTACAAGACCATGCTAATAATTTATGACAAATATTTGAATCCTTTCAAAAGTTTAATATTTGATTAAATCCCAAAAATGTGTTTTTGGAATATCTTCACGAAAGCTCTTTGGGTACATTATTTCTAAGTGAGGCATGAAGGTTTATATAAAAAGGGTAAAATATTTTTTTTAAATTCCACTTCTAACCAATATAAATTAGTGACAATGTTTACAAGGTAGAATTTACGGTCTTTCATTGCTCACTTGGTTGATAAAATAATTCCTTTCATGTGTTTGCTAAAAAAGACACAATTTATATGGGGTGATGTTTATAAACAATTTTTTGTTAAAATCAAATAATATTTATGAGACACACTAATATTCATGCCTCCTATTATATATAACCCATTACTTCTTTATATATTAGCCACTTATGAGGCCCTTGGGGCCCTATTATCACAATATTATGATGATCACATAGAACATTAATATATTGCATCAATCACTAGTTAGTTGATTATGAATTCAAATATATAACAATGGAAAAATCTGTTTAGCCTTTGTTTTTTATACTTAAAATCTATGGAATTATTTTATAAATAATGAAGTTCATGTTATAATTAAATAAGATCCATTAAAGGTCCTTATAAATAAAACACACCTAAACGGATCCATTGTAAAATTGGTGATGAAACTTACAAAGTTTGATATTAAATTTGTATCACAAAATTCAATAAAATATGAAGATATATCTGACCAATAAGTTACAACTCCCTTAACCAATCCTTTTTCACTCATTGAAGCTTTTTATGATGAGTTCGAGGTATATAATATATCTTCTAATCCATGGATAATATTCTTCGATGGATTCAAATATAGAATAGGGATGGGTGATGACATTGTATTTTGATCCCTTGAGGGTGAATACATGCTTTTCTCATACATATTAGCCTTTTCTTGTACCAAAAAATATAATTGAACATGAGGCCTTGATAATTAGGTTATCTATAACACACAAACTTCATATAAAGAACATTGAAGTTTTTGGTGATTCTAAATTAATTTTTGATCAAGCTACCAATCATCACCAGACCAAAGAGGATAATATTATTCCATATAAATAAATAGTGGATAAACTCACATAGGCATTTGATACATTTTCCCTATAAAGATAACCACCATGCATATGCCATGACTAATGAGACATCTATTATGCCTTTTTATATCAATAATGATCATATAGACTTTAATACATAATAATTACAAGATCCTTCCATTTCTTATAAAAAAATAGATGCCTTATTCATTCATACTATTACTTGTAATTCTACAAACACAAAATGGTACAATGATATTTATAATTTCATCTATCGATCTTATATACTAGACCACTTTACATGAAATGATAAGTTAAAATTACAATGTGAAGCACTTCATTATATTATTATTATAAATGATTCTTTCAAATGAGGTTTTGATAGACAATTATTTTTATGTTTAAACAAAGATGAAGCCCTCACTGCACTCTTAGACATGCATGACAACAAATGTGGTGGGCATTTCATCATATGGGCCATGCCCCAAAAACTAGTACACCAATTTTATTATTTTTATAGAATGGAATAATAATGTATTAAATGCAAAAATTTGTGTTTATAATGCCAAAAATTTAAAAAATTTAATTATGCATTGGTGCATGAGTTATAACCAATTGTTTCACCATGGCCTTTTCTCCAATGGGGTTTTGATTTGATTGAAAAGATAAATTTATTATCCTGTAGTGAACACAAGTTCATAATAATAACTATAAAATATTTTTAAAAATTGGTGGAAGCATTTCCAATTGAGTTTACCATAGGGGATGAAATAAATAGGTTTTTTATGGCTAATATTATCTCCCATTTTGGTAAACCTTTAACTATTATTTATTATAATGGATCATCATTTTAAAACAAGATAATAAAATGATTTTATAGTAAATACAAACTAAACATACCTTTTCTAACCTTGTTACCCACAAGGTAATGGACAAGTAGAGGCAAATAGTAAGACTATCATCAAGATAATTGGCAAGATAGCTGAATGATACAATACTAATTTGCACCTTCAAATGGTGTATGCTTTATGGGCATATCATATTAGTTTTCACAAACCTACCCTAGATACACCTTACTCTTAGGTATATGGTATAGAGGTAGATTTATTGATTAAGAATGAGATACCTTCCTTTCATGTTTCTCTTAAAGACATTATCAAAGATAATCGATAACATGGAAAGAGATTGCATAAATTAGAATACTTGAGTGAAAAACACACATAAGATACTAAATATTTATGTTTTTATCATGATTATGTTAAGTTAGCATATAACAAAAAGGTTCATCCACATGAATTTGTTATGGGTAACCTAGTACTAAAATAAAATCAAAAGAATACCAATGCAGAAAAAATAAGAAATGAAAGTTCAATCCAAATTGATTGTGACCATTTATAGTTACATTTTTTTGGGAAAAGGTGTATACTTGCTTACTACACTTGAATGAAAAAAATATAAAAATACAAATGAACATCATGCACTTTCATCAACATATTACATGATAATCTTCCAATATTCCAAATATATACCAAACAAAATTTAAGAAAAAAACTAAAAATATTTTTTGGCATCTACATATTCTATTGGTTCTTTAGAATCTATGTGTTAATTTTATGTTGATGCATATAATATCAGTTAATTCTACTTACACATGTGTTACATGATTATATTTGAGTGGCATACATGCACACATAGTACATGATCTATGCACTTTTGGATGTTGGGATTTTCGTTTGCTCACATCACAAAAATGTTGGTGGCATCCACCTCTATTATCATGATACATCTAGGTTATATCATTTTATGGTCACATTGAATTTTCATGTTTGAGATAATATGTACTTACACATTCATTTATCCAATATTATATCTTATATAATGTACTTGATATGCTATCTACTTGACATTTTTTGCTAACACATCTAATCCATATGATACTATGATATGTCTATGTTGGTTCCTTATGTTTTTGTATGAAATTCCTTGAGTGTATTACCTTACTATTATCTTATTTATTGATCATTTTAACATAATCCAATGTTCTTGGCTCCTATGCCTTTTTTTTCCTATTTGACATTTTAATATGTCTTTCTTAATTTTGTGGACATTTGACTAAGTCTTGCCCATATGATTGTGTGGCATTTAAACATATCCTTTATTTTTGGTCTCCTTAAACCATTATTATTTTATTTTATTTTGAGTGCCCTTGTGCATGTGCTTGATTTCTTATTAAACTTATATTATTACTATTTATACATTTCCATGATCTTTATCATGCATCTTAGGACTTGATGTGATCACACTCTATGTGTTTCAATGATACATTTACCAAGACATGTTCTTTTAGATGTTACATGGTTCATTCATAGTTATATGGTCATCTTATCCTTTTGAGGTAAGGTAACTTCAAGTTTCTAACTTCCCTCATGTCAAAGGTTAGGGAATATTAGTGGGGTCATGTCATAGAGGCATGGATTTTACGTTTTCATAGTCTAAGATTTAGTGGGGGCATGTTTTGGAAACATGTCCTCTACATTGGCACCTATATCATTTTTAGTTCCATATTATAGTGGGTACATGTTTTGGAAGCATGTCATCCACACTTACATAGTTTTAAATTGGCCAAATTACATAGTTATAAGATTCAAATAGACATTTAGGGCAAAACTCTATACAATGGTACCATTGTTATACATAATTTCAACATAATACATGTTTAAGGTGCATATTATATGAAATGTTGCCTAATATTGTAAGATCAAATTAGTTTCAGATTCTAAAAAAATTTAAGGATGTCACCACCCACTAGGTTGGACTTTTATGACCTATATTGAGCAAATATACTAAAATAATTACTTATATTTTTAGTATGGTTGAGGTAATTAAATCATTCAATCTTTCCAAGTTTGTAATTTGGACTTGATTGTATCATCTAGCCTCACTAGTTTGATAGTGAGAATTATTTTGGTTTACTCATACTCTCTAGATTATAAGTATGATTGGGTTGCATGGTTGAGATAGTCCCAACTTTCATGTCATAACCCACCTTTTCTCTAAGGTTTAGGTCATGGTCCATCCTCTCTCTCTCTCTCTCTATATATATATATATATATATATATATATATATATATATATATATCCGTAGATACAACACTTTATAGATTTCTATTCATCTTAATCTTAATTTTAGTGATCCATAATGATACATCTTTCAAATGAGATTGTTAAAAGTTAAGATGGTTTAGGGTTTAGGGTTTAATGAAGAAATATAACACATATTTCCATATCCATCACAGAGATAACACATATATAAGTTTGAATTAATGAACTATCCTAGGACCTATATTTTCCAAGTTGTATGATAAGTCACTATTGTACTAGATTATCACACATTGCATGATTCACACACAATCCAAAATGCAATGGATAAATACATAATTTTGAGGCCCTCTTTAGAGTATTTTCTTTATAGGTAGTGATCATTGATAAAGGGGTCTTTAGGTCAGATCAACACCTTATACCCACTAACCCATTTTTCTCACAATCACCATGAAGATGAAAAAAATGGGTTTGATCATTTGATAAGGAGTGACAATACATAACCAAGATATGAATGCACCATAGTGAAGGTGATGACAAACCTACAAGAATTCATATCATCATATCCTATTTCAATAATTAATCCATACTAGACACATATATTTGATCCAAACACTAACATTAACACATCCATCCCAAGCTGACGTAAGTGTCTACAGCTACAGAGGCACTTAATCTAGAATTTGGTGGTTCTTCTTTCAATATGCTTCCTACTAGTTCCATTTCTAGATTTGTATTAGCATCATAACTAGCTAAGTATTTTTTTTTCATTATCATTTCAATATCTAGCATAGTTCTACTCTCTATTTTTAGCATATCTCAACATAATAAATTTAGTATATATTCTATTTGAGTTTTGTAAATAATTGGCCTTGTATAGATTTTTTATCACCATTGTGCTTATTAATTTTTATATTCATAGCCCTATCTACCCATAGTAGGATGTACATCTAATTTAGGGTTAAATAAGTTTTTTATTCAACATTATCCATCCAATGTCACTATATTATGTATTATAATAAAGAAACATTTTTAAAAATGATATGAATTATTTTAGTCTTATAGAATCAATGTAATGTGCAATTCAAATTTTCACGTTTCATGTGATACATTCTATAATATTTATTGAATTTTAGAAAAGAAATGTAAATATATCCATTCAACCTATAGAACTTATAGGTAGTAAAAAATAGCCACATGGGTTGTCCCATATTTATTACTACAATTTTTTAATAATTTAAACCTCTTGCAACATATTTTTATTATTTCAGGTAAAAAAGTTGTAAGAAATTTGGAAGGTTAGCCATCAAGAAAAATACTATAAGAGAGGCATGTCTGAATAAAAACTAACAAAATTTAATATTAATTAAATGAAGATAGTTTATAAATTTTAATTTCTTTAGAGAATAAGGACATGGTCCTAATTATAAATAAATGATAACGAGGAACAAATTATTTAGAATCCTAAAGGTAACAAAGGATAATTTGAAGAGTTTTATGACTATAGTGTGGATAACATCAAGCTTAGGTTGGTAAAATCCATGCCCCTTGTGCCTAAAAAATGCATAAATCATCCTTGTGATTTTGATATAAATTAAATATTTTAATAATTATTATTATGTAACTTAACAATGCATGATTTTTTTAGTATATTTGTCTCCTTTGGTTTTACCTTAATCTTCCTATATAAGCTCAAAGTTTCAACTTTACATTTCCTCTCAATTTAAAAGTCTACCAATTATAGAAATTATTACATGTTTTTATGTATGGTTTGGTACACATATATATCTATACTAATTATAATTATCTATATTCAAATTAGTAGGCACCAATAAAAATACATGCCCTGCCAATTTTGAGTCTAAACTCAAATTTCTTGTTGTATCTTCACATAAATGTCATTGATTATTCCATCACCACTCCTTCAAATCATTAAGATGATGATAAATCAATTAAAATATTCCATCACATTAAAACAAATAAATAGAAAGGGTTTAATACCATGTCATTCTTAAAATAAATTATTTTTTAGATTTGAATGAACTTATCTTAAGATTTCATTAAGTAAACTTGTATTACTTGATCATCATACCTACCAAAGATTATGTCTTTATTTTATTCTCAATAATAAAAATATTTTTTCAATAAATTAATGAATTTATATCTCTTAGAGATATGCCAAAAAATCTTCTCAAATTTATCACACCCAAAAATATGTTTTAAAATATAAACTAATGGAATAAAAAAATTGTTACCATTCTAGAAGTTGTAACCTGATATCAACCATGGAGATGGAGGCCAAAGAATTATTATATTTGGCCCTATATATAGTTTAACATTACCTCATTTTGGATAAAATTATTAGTTGGTAGGGTGACATGAAAAGGAAATGTGCAATATTAAATACAAGCTTTACCTTTTCCATTTCATTTTTTATATTTTAGCTTGTCTTAAGAGAATATCTCATAAATCACATTATTATTAAATATATTAATTTAAAAAATTATCATTATTGTAAAAATTCAAAGATAAAATCAAACAAAGGTACTTGGTTAAAAAAACACTAATTTTAGCCTTTATCAAACTAAAAAATTTAGCTAGGAAATTGAGAACTTAGTGCATGTTCATTTGAATAATAACTTAACAAGAGG
>JARHVA010001233.1:182500-375000 GCA_037957365.1 Torreya grandis
TTTAATATAAGGAAATTATGGGAATAAATGAACCTATACTTTCTTTCAAGCATCAATTACTTCATGAGATACATGTAAATTTTTATCCAAGTGTAAGGGGTTATTACACTTGTTTTCCTAGATCAATTGGCATGAATTGATATCCTTCTATTGGTGGAGCTAGTGTGGTAGACCATGCTTTAACCAAAATATATTTGTGAATGTTAATCTCTACTTTTCAAGTGATTATTTCCTCTTGTTACATATCATACATAATTTTAATTCAATAATGTACTCCCTATCATAATATATGTAACTATTTCCTCTCATACCCACAAATTTTTGACTCAATTTTACTTTGACCATAATTTTCATGATTATTACACTAAAATTCTAAAATTTAACCTGATAGATATAAATTATATTCATAACCTAGTTGAAATAGCAGAGTTTATCTTTATAATAATTTGGAATAAAAAATTTCAATCCTTTCCTATTTTTATTCATTATCACCCGATTACCTCCTACATAGATTTTTGTTATTGTAAATCTCAGTTTGATAGTTGTTGTAGATTTATCCATAAGATTACAACACACATTACTACCCAACATCCCTGCATGAATAAGTCTATTGAAATAAATTGTATCATACTAAATAAGAAGAGATTATATATAAATAATAATAAAATATGTACACTCAACTTCCTTATGTTCAATTATAAACTTTCTTTCCAAGGAAATCCTTATGCCATATCTAACAAAGATATTTGGCTCAATTATACTTCTCATTATGACATTTCAAACCAAGTCCTAGTTTTAGAGAGAAATAAAATGTAGGGCAAGCGTATCATCATAGATTACATGATATTATAATATTTTTTTAAACTCACAAAAGGTAAATTAGCTAGCATAGAGCACTTAAGAGAATAATTTATTCATCAATGTCCAACTTTCCTATAAACATACGTTGTTGATCTCTTTAATATAGTGGATTCTCATATAGTCCCCATGTATGGGAATTTCATATCATTTCCCCAATATTTAATCAAGAACCTAAAAAGATCCAAATGATTATAGAACCATCATGGTTGACCATACCTTGAGTAAGTTATTTAGGACAATGTTGGATAATTTAATTTCAAATTTTTATGAGTCCAAGAGACATTGGGCAAAGGGGAAATAATATTTCAGATGGAATCACTAATAATAGACCATACATTGACACTTAGAACTGTATTCAAATAATAAAAAACACACAAGTGTAAATTTTATTATTTTTATGTTGATTTTTATAAGGTATTTGACACTATTCCTAGAAAACATATATCAAACAACTTCACGATATATAGATTCTAGAGAATTCATTTGTTTTTGTGATGACACTTTATGAGAAGGTGTTTGGTGAGGTTTGTACTCCTACTTGTTTTATATAAGATATAAATAGTTCCATTAGTGTTGAAAATGGTTTCCCACTTTCTCTTACTTTGTTTGGTATCTATATAGATGAATTATAGAATATCATTACAAGTTTAGGGGGAAAAAAGTGAAAATTATATTCTTAGTGATATAGTCATCACTATTTATTATTTTTTGGTGATATTATTCTCATATCAAATACTATTTCAGACCTAAAAATATCAATTGACATTATAAGCTCATTTGGTGATATTAATGGTTTTGAACACAACTAATAAAAAAACAATAAAGTAGTGTCATTTACAAAGGAAGTTTGGTTGAAGATGTTTTCTCCTTTACTTATCTTGGTGTGTCTTTTAAAGGAATTGTATTCTATATGAGCGGTATTATATAAAAGAGATTATACAAGGGGTATGTTGCACTTAACTAGTACATTTGAGAGACAATGTTTCTATTTTATCTTTTTAGTGTTTTAGATGATTTCACTTAAGCACAAATGTTAAAAAATAATGCACAAGTTATATCTTTTGAGAGAGAGAGAGAGAGAGAGATCTACCATAGTGGCGTAAAATTAAAAACAATAATAATTGAAATTGTTATGATAGGAAATGGAAAACATGATATATAAAAGTGATGGAATAGTGATACCTGATGATTAGTTCTATATTATGGAATTAGTTTTGAAATTTTTAGACATGTATCTACTTGTGTGTGAAATCATGAGTTATATATAGGTAGGAGAGAGAGAGAGAGAGAGAGAGAGAGAGAGAGAGAGAGAGAGAGAGAGAGAGAGAGAGAGAGAGAGAGAGAGAGAGAGAGAGAGAGAGAGAGAGAGAGAGAGAGAGAGAGAGAGAGATCTACCATAGTGGCATAAAATAAAAAACAATAATAATTGAAATTGTTATGATAGGAAATGAAAAATATGATATATAAAAGTGATGGAATAGTGATACCTGATGATTAGTTCTATGTTATGGAATTAGTTTTGGACTTTTTAGACATGTATCTACTTGTGTGTGAAATCATGAGTTATATATAGGTAGAAATATAAATGACATATGCCACCTAACTAACAAAAAATATACACTATGCCTCTATGCCTAATGGTTGTGTCCTTAGGTGTAGAATATATACTACACACCTTTTGGAATTATATGATTTTTATGTTGCTTCATAGTAGAATGTTGTACATAGTTACATTGGTGATTTACAAAATTATTGGGATGAACCATCTCATTTGTCTCTTCAATCTTCTTGACTTGATTTTCTACAATAATAATTGTAAAATGATAAGGAAATAAGTAGTTAGGTCAATAAATCATAATGGAGCTACAACTACATATCATTCATTATAATAATACTCCTCATAGTTATTTTGAAAAGTGAAATGATAAATTGAGTGAAATATTTTTCCCTCCTCTTACCTAGGTGGGGATGCAACTACATGCACTTTTACTTAGCCTTCTTTTGATACAATATCCACTAGAAATTTTGATGCAAGTCCCCATGTAATAATAAATAAATGTAGAGTATGCCTAGACTTGACTGAAAACCTTACTTGAAACTCCTTGGGTTTTTTCTCTCTTGAAATTCTCATAATAATTTATATATAAATAAGCTTCTCATGTTTAAAGTAAAGACCTATTGGCACACAAATCTAACTAAGAAAATGAAAAATACTAACACATGAATCCAAATATCAAATATGCATAACAATGAGCTAAATGGTCCATCAAATCAAAGAATATAGAATTGGTGGGCCCACAAAATTTGCCTAAGGAAAAATCAACAAGATTAAAAAATGTCCTAGAAGAATAAATTAGGGAAAATAGAGAAAACAAGTCTACAAGCACAAATTAAACAAGATAAAAATAAAATTAGAGGAATAAGGGATTGAGTGGTTAGTCATAAAATAAAAAAATTAAATGAAAACATATTAAAAAAATTACTATAAGCCTCCAAACCGAACTGATAACCCATATCCACAATATTCACAAAAGCCTTGTACCATAATTAGGTGTACAATTTCTAGCTTAAGTTTTATGATGCCAAAGAAAAATTAATTATTTTCAAAAAATTATCATCATTTACAATTTTGTATTGATTTGAGATTTGATACTTATATTTTCTAGTACCAATTAGGATCATGGTGACATAATTCTTATTTCAATGTTATCCAAAAAATTCCAAGTAATATGGTCACATGCAAATATTGTTTCTAAATTTAGCATCCACCCCATTCACATTTTAATTATTTCTAATGTAATTATGTTTATTCACATATTAATATGTATGAAAGATTTTTTTAAAATGGGCATAGTAGATATTCATTCAAGTCTCTTCAATGTCTATGAAGTTATGTGAACAATGCATTAATAATATTTAGTATATTTAGTGCATATACTTTTTACAAAAATTTGTAAATTGATATTAATTATCTACTTCCTAATACCTTTTTCATTAATGCTTCATACATGTTGAAAATATATAATTATAGAGTTTGCATCATGGATGAGATCTATAAATCCTACATAAAATTAACTTTGACAAAATTATCAAAACTATTATCAACAAAAATACATTATTATTTGAAACAATATCTTTAAATAGAAGAGGTTTCTTTAGTTCTAGTAGATATTCCTTAGTGCTCAAGCATTTAACGTAATGATATGAAATATAGAAGAGGAGAGGGTATGCTAAAAATTTAGTGTACTTAATTTAATGATATAAGACATTGATATGAAATGTATAGGAGGAGAGGGTATGCAACCACATGGATGCACACTATCATTATACAATAATCTGATAAAAATGGTGGCTCCTTCAATTCATTCACAAGTAGAAGTTGTACTAAATCTGTCTCTTCTTCTCCCTCTTCTTCTGTTATGAAGGCTAGTAGTAGAGTTATAAGCATATATACATAGGTAGCAATAGAAATAAAAATGTGGGGAATTTTCCAAGGAGAGCTAATCATTAAGTGGGATGATTTAGCAAAGAGAGAAGCCAAGAGTGAGATTTGGAACATTGCATAAACACCCATCACAAAAAACATATCATGATACTCCTTTAATGCCTTATGATCTTCATGCCTCTTCACAACCAAATTGATGTACTTTGTTTGAATTTTCATTAGGTTCACTAAATTAAGAAGTGAAATGATTTATTTGAAGGATTGGAGGGAATATGTGAATTAAATTGCTTGGAAACTTCCAATGGACAAGTGTTATCTTTATTTTATAATTTTTTTAATGCATACTACTAGAAACAATTTCAAAATAGTTTTTTTTATGTTTTAATGGTAGTAGGAACTTAGGTTGGGGCTACTTATGCTACTTTTGAGTGCTACAATAGCTATTTTGAATGGTAGGTGGAACTTAGAACTTGGTGTTATTTTTTTTTTTTAATTATATGTTTGAAGGTATTATGTGGAATTACTAAATTACATAGAATATAGGTATGTGATATTTTTATGTTTTTAAAGGTTGGTTTGAATGGTAGTTGAAACTTAGAACGTGATCTTCTACATTTTTCCATAAGAGCACTAGACAACATTCCTTATAACACAAGTACCATTAATTGAATTTAATTGTTTCATTATTTATTATACTCTTTGTGTGGGTGAGCTTCAATAGCTTTTGATTTTTAAGCAATGAATATTACTATAAGGAAGTGGCATTTATATGTATTAAGACTTTTTCTAATATAATAGGTGAGAGGGACAAACTATTGGATAGGGTCCAATAGTTGTGATACTTGTAGTGAAGGGAGACACCAACTAATGTTCATATAATATTTATTTATTTTTCCAAAAATATTCAATTAATTTGCATCTAAGCAATCTTATATTTTATTATATGTTATAATAAAGTGGTCATCAAATTCAAATATATAAAAATTTACAAAGTATCCCATCCTTCTGTTATTTTTTAATATACAAATAAGTTTAAAATTGTAAGTAAATATGTACGCTTACTAGTAAGTTTAAAATTTTAAGTAAATACTTACGATTAATAGTACATATTGACATTTTAATAAATATAATGTTTTTCAAATTTATAGTATTGGCTCCAAGATTTTGAAATACTATATTGTTAGAGGAAGATTAAAAAAGGAAGACCTAGCCTTTTTAGTGGGAGGCAAAGTGAGAATAGACAAAGACAAATGTGTTTGCATGCCTCCCTTCTACATTTTTCTATCTATTAATATAGAATAGGCCAATAAAAGGGCATATAGAGGGAACCGTGATAGTAGTAGGCAAAGTGAGAATGGAGAGATAACAATGTGTTTGCATGCCTCCCTTGTCCATTTTCTCTCTATTAACATGGATTAGGTTGGTAAAGGGTATATAGAGGGCATCATGATGAAATCTGATCTTACACTACTCTGAGACCATCAACAAACTGATACAGACCTATCTAGATCATTCATCCCTTGTAGCCCTATTTTCCCTATTTATTGGCCAAAAATTTTTATAGGTTAGCTCAATCATGAAAGTAAAACCATTTCTGGATACCCATTAAGCCCTTCTATAACATACTAGAAAATCTCTTGGGGTTACTTTGTATGGAATTGTACTTTCTTCTTTAGGCCCTGTTTCAATTAGCCCTCCTTTTATGCAAAACGTCTTGTCCAAAGTGAAGTACAAACTTTATATCCAAAATAATCATAATTATAGATACCCATTACCTTATTATAGGTTAATTAAACATTTTTTAGTGCACTTCTTTGGAGAAATTCACTTTTCCTATATTGGCCTATGTTCTTCCCTTCACATGCATCTAGGTTTCACTTGGCAATTGTTCTTTTCCATACTTCTCCATACTGTAGCACCTTCAGAACACTTCCAAAAGTTTTATAACACCTTCATGGTTCATATTGCAAAGTTTCAAGAGGTTTCAATCATTAAAACTCATTTTGAGGGCTAGAAGCTAATTCAGGATTTTCCCTTGGACAGTCACAGGCTGAGAGCTAATTAATTTTTCTGGGAGCGTTTTACCATGTTTCAAGGGTTAAAATCAGTTTTATAGGGTATTTATTTATTCCCTACACCTTATCTAATCCTCCTCCAAGTCCTTTCAACCTACTGTGTTTTCCAAACAAGACTTCTCAGTTGTCTTGGACTGTATTTTCATGACAGCCAACAGGGTTCATTATTGTCATCTCTTTTTGAATGATCAATAGACTTTCAAGAGGATAAAAAACCATGTAAATACCTTAATTACTTCCCCATTCATATTTCCTATCAACAATGACCTGATCAATCCACTTACAATGCAAAAACATACAAGTTTCTTAACTTTTTCTGTACACTGTCACCTACAGGCCTGAATTTCAACTGTGGAGTTCTTGGACATTAAAGGGGTTTCTAGGGCCTGGTTTTCTTCAATTAAGTTTATACTTGACTTATAGATAAGAAATAACATTCATTCTTTCATAGATCAAATAAGAAACTTACAATTCAATATCAATGTTCCATGGCTTCCAAAGCCTTGTCTACTCCTTCATACATTCTTCACATCAAATCTGCTCTTTCTCCTTAATCTTATCATCTCTTGAGTGAGGTCCTCCCTCACTAATTATCCTCTCTATTCTTCATTATTTCTTATTTCCCTTGAATAAGAGGATGTTTCCTCTTTGTCCTTTTTTTCTCTCCTCTACATCCTCCTTTATCTCTTTCTACGTCCTACTCTTTTTGAGAGCCTCTCCTCTAACGTCTACGCCCAATTTGGGCTCAGAATAAAAACAATTTTTAATTTTAAACAACATACTAAATTGGATAAGAATGATATCTTACGGTTGAAAGATTTCAACCACTTCCCCTTTATTTTCTCAACAGCCCAACCATTACCTTTTTACTTTTATTTTTTTACATTTACGCCTCCTTAACAACATTTTGGAGGGAATTTACAATAAATTGAAATTGAATTCAATCATCCAACGTAACTACATCTTGCCATGAAAATGAATGTAGATTCTCCTGCATCATACTCTCCCTCTAGAAAAGATTTTTAACCTTAGTTCAAATGAAATGCTTCCTCCTCACTTTAGTCTTCACTTGTATACCTGAATCCCAAGGTCTTGTTGTCAATGCCAATGCTTGTTTTTGTTTTTGGTGGTCTTTGTCTTTCATCTTGATTTTATTCCTCTTCTGGTATGTTCTTCTCCTCATCTCTTTCTCAGCTACCAGCTCCTACTTCCATGCTTCTTCATCTTCATACATAGCTTCTAGATCTTCTTGTTGTTCTTCCTAATTCATGAGCTTCTCCAATGACTCATTTATGTCATTCACTTCAGCAACCTTCATACCTGCATACAAAACATTCAAAGCCACCTTAGAATCAAAATCTTTAGGCCATGAAGCCTCTTGGCTGTCTTCACATGCTTGCTCTTGTTCCTTGACCAACACTGTCCTTGCCTCTTTGCTTTGCTCTTTTCTTGTTTCACTTTTTCCAATGGTGTCTACACCATGGCTTGTACCTTCTTTCATCTCTCTTGAATTACCAAACAGCTCTTCCAGCATCTTCAACTCTTCCTTTAGTGAAATCTCATCTATCTCACCATCTTCATCAAACTTGGGCTGATCACTTACAATTATTACTTGCCCTTTACCTCTCATCTCATCTTTGCTTGGCTTGTCTTCACATAAACCAACTTCTTCATCATCATCAATATACTTATCAAAAACAATTGCAGTATTCTTACCTTTTGTCTCCTTACTCTCTTCAATCTCTGCTTGGAGCCATCTTGTTTTTTCTACTACATAATTTCTCCTTTTCTCATCATCCATCCATTTGGAAGTCTCTCCTTGCTGCATATTAGTCCTTACAGCCACTTTCCATTCCTCATTTTCCATAAAAATATCATTAAATGATTCAAACAAATCATTATCCCTTTCATTGCAAGCAATTGACTTACCTTTCCATGTACTCGTGTCATCCTTCACCTTCCTCCATTGAGTTCTTGGTGTTGTTACCTCAACACTCACATCTTCTTCACTCTTTGCCTTCTTAGGCACCCACATCTGATTCTTCTTCTTACCATTTCTCTTCTCAAGCCATGTAGGCATCCTGTAACCATGCTCTTGTATCAGCACTTCCTCTTTCTTGGGATTTTGCTTCTTCCACCATTTAGGCATCACATACTCATGCTTAAATTCTCTTTTTGAGGGCTCTATTCTCTTCCTTAACTCTTGCACCTGTACATTAGCAGCTTCATGCTCATAATAACAATCAAAATTAGGTCTTAACACTGCATTTACCTCTTTGATAGCTTGATCCATGGATCAATCTTTCTCTTCCTTTGTGCTTGGCTGCTCTCTTCCTTATTCTTGGCCTTCAATGGCATCATAGAATTTAGCTTCATCTTCCATCTCTCCTCTCTCATGCATTAACCTATGCATCTCTTCTTCTTTATCAACAGCAACAAACTCACTTCTCTCTCCTCTTACACATTCACTTGTGCATTTGGTGTCTTCTCTTGCACAAATCTCTTCACTTTCCAAGGCCCTTCTCTTAACCTTCATAAGGCTGCTCATACCTGCAATTACCCACTCAAAGACAATATTAGAAATAAAAACAAGATACCGTAATGTCTCCATGAGTGTTTTCTTCACCAACACTCTCATCTTTCCAAGTGCTCTTCTTGGCACTTCATCTTTTCTTTCTTCTCTTCTCTTGCCCTCCTCGATGAGAACCTTCTTCTCAACTTCTTCCTCTTGCTGCTCACTTGGCAACCTTATTATCTTCTTCAAGCCTCTATGGGCTTCTCTCTTCATGGCAATCTTCTTTTGCCTTCTCCTTTTCACTAGGAAATCTATTGGCCACTTCAACCTCTTCCTTATTGGCCATACCCATGCTTGCCTATCCATCTGCATCCAAGACTCATATTCATCTTTAATCTTAGCTAACTCTCTCTTCAAATTAGTAATTTTTTTATCAATTACAAAACTGTCCATACCTTTGATGCTTGCTTTCCTCTTAGCGCCCTCTTGTATCTTGCTACTTTGTAGTGCCTTCAATAGTACTTCCATCTCTGAGATCTTCACCCAAGTCTTTTCCACCTTGGTCTCTTGATCCCTTGTCTCACCCAAGCCTTTTCTCCTTGACTGGTCTTTTGACAATCTCCTTGATCTCACCTAGGCCTTTTGCATCCTAGTCTTTTGATCCTTTTCACAATCCTGTAGCAACTCTTATACAACACTTCATCAAATACAAATCATAAATCCAAGCTTACCTTGCTTTGGATCTTCTTCTTGAGCATCCACTGTGCTCTCTTACTTTTGAGATCTCCAAGCTTCAAACTCCATCCTTTACCTCACCTAAGTCTATTTCACCTTAGTCTTTTGGCAAACTATCCAAGCTTCTTCTTGGATCTTCACTAAGCCTTCCTTGGCTTCTGCTCTTCTTAAGCCTCAATGGCTTGGCTACCTTGAACCTGAAACTTCTTCACTTGATTGCTTCTCAACACAATAACCTCAAATCATATAGCAAAATTATTCATACCTTTTCTCCACAAATCCCAACCATTACCTTTTTACTTTTATTTTTTTACATTTACGCCTCCTTAACAACATTTTGGAGGGAATTTACAATAAATTGAAAATGAATTCAATCATCCAACGTAACTACATCTTGCCATGAAAATGAATGTAGATGCTCCTGCATCACATCATGATATAAGTCAGATTAGAAAGTTCTAACAAACATCTTGGAATTAGTTTTCAAGTAGGTAGCTTCCTTGAGGGTAGTGACAATTGGAAAAAAATGTTTCTTTATGAGATCTTTCCATGATGTCTATCAAATATTCAATAAATGGAAGTGTATGACCTTATTGCATTAACCAATTTAATATCTTTCATCTATTTATAATTATTTTTATATTTATATTTTTAATGTTTTTTTTAAAATTTTAGACATTTTACAGATTTTTCAAAGAGTTCCCCCATCCAAATGAGAAGCAAAAATAAATTTTTGAAAAAACATTTAGGGATTACACCATAAAAAATTAAATTTTTGTTCTAGAATAGGCAACCTAGATAAAAATATGTTGGGAATAAGGAAATGACCTAATGATTATTATTGATGTGGGAAAATGAGTGGAATAGGGTTTTATTTTTCATCACTTTAATATGACGGATCATGGCCTTGAAAATCTTGGATTATTTAGCATCAACACAAGCCTCATGAGAATGATAGACCCTTAATCTATATGTTGAGGTATTTTCAATGATGTCTCCAAGGTGGACAAGGGTGTTCATTAGGTGTTACGCATGCTAGTAGGTTCAATGACAAAGTGTGCATTAGTGATCATGCATGGACCTTGCAGTGTTTTTTTGGCTAGGCAAGATGATGGATGTTGATGATGTGTTGACATGTTTTATGGTTCATATAGGGTGTAAAGAGTGATTTATGTAGTTGTGTAAGTGAAATGTATTCATCTAACTAGTTTTTTGAAGGTCTAGGTTATTGCAGTCATTTTGGTAGAATTTCCTATGTAAGTAGATTGATGGCATCATCATCACACATGTGAATATTTTAGAATAAAGTGGTCACATGAGTTTATTTAGATTTATGACTAGAGAATGTGTTTCAAATTTTAGATCTTTCCATTATGTTTATCAAAAGATATGATGG
The DNA here is from genome assembly GCA_037957365.1 of Torreya grandis. Taxonomy (NCBI): domain Eukaryota; kingdom Viridiplantae; phylum Streptophyta; class Pinopsida; order Cupressales; family Taxaceae; genus Torreya; species Torreya grandis. Next base: position 193,528 of record JARHVA010001233.1, read on the forward strand.
CTCAATTTACTCTCGCAGACAAATTTCACTATTTTCCATAGCCAAATTTGATTTAAAAAGTGACAATTGGAATTCAAATATTTGAATTTACAAAGGAAAACCAATCTACAATGTTTTGCCTATAAATTTTGATGATGGATGAATTTTATGATGGACTAAAAATGAATGTGGTAGAGAAATTTAATGGAAATCTATGAAAATTTATTTGGAGGTTTGTCTAGTCATACATTTACATTTATTATGGTTCAAAGTTGATTGAAGGTTTGATTTTCTTCTGTAAATGACCCAATAAAGATGTTTGAGTTTTTATTGGTGGTGTTTGGATGTTTCATGGTGAATTATCTATTATGGAGTGTTTTAGACTACCTTAGGATCATATGCATGGATTTTGGACATTTGACCAATCCATAGTCCATGTGTTTTCAGGTTTGAGAGTGGGTTTATCCCCCATGAGGGTTTCCCACATAATTCATGTGTTATGTGCTTTGATCTTGCATAGTTTTTTTTGTTCTTTGCAATAAATGGTTTATATGTTTCATTAATGCTTATGTGAATGGTTAAGATTTTGAAGGATTGGAATTAAATTTGATTTGCTTGCATCACTATTTCACCCCCCTCAGTGATTATACCTCTAATAATTGGTATCAAGGTCACACCTTCTTTTCAATTTTAATAACTTAAAGGTGATCAAAGGTACAATGGGTAGTTATCAAATGCAAGGTGGTTTCCTTACTAAGCAAGCACCATTTTTTAATGGATCCAACTATTATTTTTGTAGTGAAATGATGAAGACCTACATCATATCTCTAGGTTTTGACATTTGGAAATCTATTATATGTGGGTATTTTACACCCCCTACTCCTTCAACTAGTACAACTGATAAGAATTTGAGTGAGAATAATTCTAAAATTATGAATTCTATCATTTGTGGTCTATTAAAATCTAATTTCACCAAGTTAATCTATTACAAGTCTACCAAGGAAATTTGGGATAAATTTTAGATCATCTATGAAGGGGATTCAAAGGTTAATTTGGCTAAATTACATACCTATCAAAGGCAATTTGAGGGCCTAAAAATTAAGGAAGAAGATATTGTGGCATCTTATCTTCTAAGGGTTGATTAGGTGGTGAACATGGTCATATGTCTTGGAGAGGAGATTGAAGAAGCTACTGTACTACAAAAAGTATTAAGGTCTCTCACTCTCAAGTTTGATTCAAAAATTTCTACTATAGAGGAAATTCATGATCTCACCAAGATGAAGATGGATAAATTGCATGGCATTCTTACTGCCATTGAGATGAGAGTAAATGAGGAAAAACCACCAAATAAGGAAGAAAAATTCAAGGTGATCAAGGAGACAAAAGGAAATAAGATCAAGTTAAGTCTTGAAGACTTTAATTTTAATGAAGATCAACTTGAATCCATGACTGTAAGAAAAATATATGTAGGATCAACTAAATATGAAGGAAATCTTCCTCTTAAATGTTTTTCACGTGGTAAAGTTGGTCATTTTGTAGCTAAGTGTCTAGAAAGAGGTAATTTTAAATACAAGGAAGCTCATACGTAATCTCATGAGGATTAACACAAGAAATCAGAGGGTCCTAGTAAGTACAAAAAGTTCTTCAATAGGATAAATGGCAAGGAGCCATACAAAGGTAATAAGAGTCTTTACCATGAAGAAGATAGTAACTAATCTACTAAAGAAAAAGAAGAAAACACATTAGATAGTGATCATTCATCTCATGATGAGAACAAAGAGACATTATTCATGTCTCTTGAGGATGAGGAAGGTGAATGTTCTTTAGGTAGAGCTATCTTTAGTAAAGATAGATCAGAAGAAGAAGATGACCAAATCAATCTTGAAGAAAAATATCTAAATAACTTGGAATAGTTGAAGCTTCTACAAGGAAAAAATAGAAAGCAATCTTCCTTGATCAAGACCTATGAGGAGTAAATTGGCCTCTTTGAAGAAAGGTTGAGCAATGAAGTCAAAGAGCATGATGAGATCACTCAAAATCTTAAAACTCAAGTTTGTACCCTTATTGAATAGGTAAAGAGAAAGGATGAAGAATGTGTCAAATATAAATCAGACATGGAGTCTTTATATGTGAAAATAGATCAAGATATGATCAAGCTTGAAACATAACATAAATTTGAGAAAAGTACAATTGATCTTAATGACCTATTAAACAGTCAAAAGGTATCAAATGACAAGTCAAGATAGGGTTCTACGAAGATGTTCAAAAAGATAAGAAGCTTGAGAAGATAGTGATGATAGATTAGAAGACTAATCATGTTAAGGAGAGTGATAGTAAAGAAAATAAGGATGCCAATATGAATAAGAAGGATAACTTAAAAATCTATAAAAGTTTAAATCAAATCAAGAAACCCAATAAAATAAGGTATGATAACTCCTTCAATGGTTACTATTATTATTGTCATCGGTTTGGTCATAATATCATTGATTGTAAAAGAAAATCTCCTTGTAATATATTTGCATAAAATTATGAGAAAGATAATTACAGTCATGAAGAATATCATCACTCAAGATAGTCAACTGATCCATAAGGAAAACATGACATCTTGTGTTATAGGTGTCAAGGGATTATTCATATTGCAAGGTCTTGTAATACCTTCATCAAGAAATTAAATGATTAGGTGCATAAATGGGATATTGAAACTTCAAGGAGTCATCATGTAACCCATACAAAAGGCATGTAAAATCATAGAAACTTCATTTATTTCAAGTGTCAAGAGAGAGGTCACATATCAAGGTTCTATAGGAATGGTCAAAATTCTACTTCAAAGAATGTCAATCCTAACATGAAGAAAATGAGCCATAATGAATGGAGACCCAAAGAGGTTAATGAAAACTAGGTCCAAACTAGATTGTTTATCATGAAACAATAGGGTACAAGTTTAAGTGTCAAAGGGAAATTCTTATCTTCCCAAGTAGATAAAAGAATCAAGTAATATTCCAAGTCTGAAGGAAAGAATAAAGTTAAGGACTCATTCAAAGTCAATTTGATGATGAAGTAGGATTTCAATCCATGTGAAATCATGGAAATGTGGGAGTATCTTGAGTTTTGGGACATTTAGTCTCTTTGTGACAAGTGGGTGTCTCTGCATATGCTTCATAGGAGACATATTTCATATGTAGAAGTGTGTGTGCTCTAGGTGATGTACAAAATACAAAGGTATGTAGAGATATTGATTGGTCTTTAAGACCAATGCCATTATGGTAGAGAATTGATGATATTTTATTGCCAAGCCTTATATTTACCATACAACATCATTGGTTAAGGGGAAGAAAATTTTCATGAGCTTTCTCTAGAGGTTAGTGATGAATAGCTGCAAGAAATCTATTCAGGGACATTGGTCCTAAGGGCAAGTTTTAGTCAATCTTTGAAACTTGGTTTACTTGGTAAAAACATGAATAATTAAGGTGATATTTATTTGTAATGTAGAGAGGACTTGTTTAAGTGTATTACATAGGTTCATATGTGTTTAGTTATTCAAAAGAATCATTCATGACCATTTGTTTAGTTTGACCATTTTGCTCAGTGTTCACTACCTAGTGAAAGCTCATAATGCAAAGTAGGTGTATTCTGGGTCTATAAGGCTAACCAAGGATTTAGGATAGTTTTATTTGATGTTCATAAGTGAAAAATATGTCTAAAAGGTGTAATTTTGATCACATGATTAGTTAAAGGTGTTTTGGCCTAGTGACAAGGGTATACATAGGGTCTACAAGCATAGTCATGAGCTTTCCAAGTGTTAAATGAAGATTGGTGAGTTTTAAAGGTGAATTTGTGGTATATAAATTTGTGTTCACCTCATATAGGTTTTTTTCAAATGTTTTTAGGCTTTGAAGGCCTCTTGAGGGCAAGTTGAAGATTTTTGATGGCTCTCGAGTATGACAGTCTCTACTTAAGGTCTAGTAGGACAAAAACCATGTGCATGGTTATATGGGTTACCCAAGTATTAATACATAAATAATTGGTATAATGGTGTGTATTAATTATCACCAAGTGTGAGACAAGTTTTAGAATTTGGCATTCATCAAAAGATGGTAAGTTGACCACATTTTTCTTTGATGCCCTAGTGTTTTAACCCATGTGGGTTAATGATATTCCCAAAGGATTTGAGTTTTGAGGCTGATTAATATATTTAAATGGTAAAATTGGTTCTCAAAAATTACATCAAAATCATCTGGAAGTGTATGGTTTGTTCTATGGTTGATCATTTGTGCAAATGGAGGGTTAATTGACAAGTCAGTTTGTGAAGGATCTATGGTACATAAGAAGAGTTGGATGATGAAAATTGGTATGAATGAGGGTGAATATGATTTTTCATCAAATATGGAATTTCAAGTCATGAAGGCCTATAAATATAAATTTATGGGATTTTCAAGGTTTATGTAGGGCTACTATGCTTCTAAACAAGGCTAGGTAATTCAAATGGAATTTTTGGTCATTTTCTCCAAAATAACAAGGTATGATTATTATAATAGGAGTTTTTAAATATATTTTGAGCATATTTAATGTTTTAATAATGGATTTAACATCTATTAGTGATCATGGAGTTGGCTTGTGAGAGAAATTTTGAAGGAAACTATGAAGTTTTATTATGGTGGAGATGGTTTGAAGGTGATAAAGGAGTGCCTAAGCTTAGGTGACTTAGGGGGGATCGATATCAGTGTGATTAAGGTGTGATCACTCTTATTTTATTTATATGTCTCATTTCTTCTTCATATAACAATGCATGGTCAAAGATGAGTGTTGTCAATGAGCAAGTTTAAGGTAGTCATGGTAAGAAATGATATGCACAGTGATAGGGGGAGTTTATATCATCTCTCAAATGAGGTCCCTTCTTGATTTTTGCTTTCAAAAAATTTAAAATTAATTATTATTAAGAATTAATCCCATTTTTTCATTGTGTCAAAGGGAGAGAAAGTGTTTGTAGAGGGAGAAAGAGTTTGTGCATAGCTCTGAATTAGTGTTTAAAAGTATTGACATCAATGAAAAAGGGGGAGATTTTTGAGGTTTTTAAAATTATTTATCCAAGGTGGAAAAGGTTTTTCATTATGTGTCAATTATTCTATTAGGTTCAATGACAAAGTGTGCCTTAGTGATCATGCATGGACCTTAAAGTGTTTGCTTGGTTAGGCAAGATGATGGATGTTGATGATGTTTTAACCATGCTTGAGGGGTCATATGGGGTGTAAGGAGTGATTTTTATAGTTATGTAAGTGAAATTAATTCATATAAGTAGTTTTTTGAAGGTCTAGGTTATCATATTCATCTTGGTAGAATTTTTTGAGTAAGCATATTGATGACATCAGCATTCACACATGTGAAGGTGTTAAAAAAAGTAGTCACATGGGTTTGTTTAGATTTGTGATTAAATAATGTGTTTAAAATTTCATATATTGACATGATGTATATAAAAATTTATGATGGTTCAAATTATCTCTCCTAAGTAAATTTCACTATTTTCCATACTTTGCCAAATTTGCATTAAAAAATGACTGTTGGAATTCAAATATTTGAATTTATAAAGGAAAACCAATCTAAAATTTTTTTACTATAAAATTTGATGACAGATTAATTTTATGATGGATTAAAAATAAAATTGGTAGATAAATTCAAAGGAAATCTAGGAAAATTGATTTGGAAGTTTGACTGGTCATACATTTGCATTTATTATTGTTCAAAGTTGACTAAGGTTTTGTCTTTCTCCTGCAAGTGACCCGAGAAGGATGTTTGAGTTTTTATTGATGGTGTTTAGATGTATCATTATGAATTATATATTTTTTAGTGTTTTATACCCTTGAGGATCATCTTTATGTATTTTATAGGTTTGACCAATCCATATTTAGTATGAACCATTACTTGAAAGTTGACTGTTTGTTCATTCATGGTGTTTTCATACATAGGGCAATTGATTGAAAGGTTTTACATATGTATAGGACTGTATTTATGAATTTAATAACTTGAGAGTGTTTTAAGGGTCATGTTTCATATACCTATTCTCTTTGAAGTGGTCTTGTGTTTCTATTTAAGATTGGTAAAGTGTTAAAGGGGTGAATAGGTCTCCATAGACCTAAAAGGGTTACTTAGGCCTAATTAAAATATGTTATTTCTTAAGGGTGATGTATCAAAAATATGTTTGACCTATGTATGTGGTTTTGATATTTTTATAAGTGGGATAGAAACCTTAAGGGTTAAGTAATGTCTTGTGGCCAACCAAGAAGGTGGTGATCATGAAGGCTCTATAAAGAGAATAAATAAAGATGAAGGCTTCTAGAGTGGATATGCAAAGAATAGAAAAGTATAAGTAAGATTTTTGGATGGATTGAAGATTATAGTGGTGTCAATAATATGTGTATGACATGGATACCATAGTTATGATGTTGTAACTATGTTTTGTAGGGTTGATGATTAAGAATGAGTGAATAAGTATAGAGTGATCCAAAAGGTTGTTTTGGATGCATTGCTTGTGTGTGAAGGCTTCAAAAAGTGTCAAGGGTTAAAGAGAAATGTTATTAATTATTTATCCATAAAATTGGAAGTGAATAAAATTTATGGAGGTTTTGATAACATAAGGTGTTGTGTAGGTGCTCAACATATAGGGTAAGTGGGTGCTTGTCCATACTTAAGGGGTGGTGTTCCTTATGAATTGGTTGCTTCACTAAAGTATCTTATTTGTGATCTATTATAGTAATATAATCAATGTGTCTACAAGATTGAGAGTGGGTTTTATCCTCAATGTGGGTTTCCTACATAATTCATGTGTTATGTGCTTTGATCTTGCAAGGTTTTTTTGATCTTTGTAATGAATGGTTTATATACTTCATGAATGCTTATGTTGAATGGTTAAGAGTTTGAAGGATTGGAATTGAAGTTTATTTTATTGCATCATTTATTCACCCCCCCTTAGTGATTATACCTCTTAAATTATAGTGCATCTAGGGATATGTGTGTCTGACTTGTAGCTTACACACCTTCATATTATCTTGTAGGATTTCTCTATGTTTTTAGTATGGTCGGCCTATAGAATAACATTGGCTATGTAGAGTATATATAGGAGTTAGTGGTTATATTTTACCATCATATTGATAATTTTGTTATTATTACATTATTTTATAGGTTTCCCCCTCAAAATGGCTCAATCATAATATTCAAGTATTCTGCTTTTTTGCCAATTGTTGTTATGTATCTATTTATTCTACTCCTAATTTTACAATGTATAATTCTATTATTGTGAATCATCTAAGTGATTTAATTACAAGTGGTATTAGATATTTTATTTGGGAAATATTATATGATGTATTTTTTTATATCTAGCATCTTGAGCACTAGAATATCGTAAAACATAACTTGTGATTTAGGAGGAATTGAAATTTTTCTTCACTAGATTTCTGATCATGAGGTTTTTTTATAAAAAAGAAAAAAATGAGAAAAATATTGGGATTCTTTTTTACCTTGTGGAAATTAAAAATTATTGGATTGATCTTTATGAGATGATCATAATGATATATTCTACTAGTACATTTTTTTAGGCCAAAAATTTCACCCTTATACACATTAGTAGTAATTAGATTCATCTTGGTGAGGTGACCCCAATGGTATCATCTACTGATACATTTTTTAAAGTCATGACCCCCTTAGGGTTTGTGCATGGTAGGGTCTAAAAATTTTGGTCATGATAAATGGAAATAAATGCCTAAAACTCTACATAAATATGAGATGGATTCAAAACCTTCTAATCTAATTATTTCAGAGATAGTTCAACAACACAAGTCAGACTTTCAAGGCAGGGTGCAGAAAGATGATCCTAATGTAGTTAAAGGGGGTCTCAAAGGGATGATAAGGGACCTAAATAACTTCCAAGATCAATTATTAAAAATCACTAAGTAATTTACCAAATTTTTAGCATAGAAATTATAAAATAACCATCCACCACTCTAGTTTAGTTCTTCTCCTCCAAAAAATCACAACCCCAATTATCGTATGAATTTATTGTACCAAAATTGGACCTATGAAAGTTTTATGGTAATGATACACTCACATGGACTACTCAAATTGAAAATTTATTTGATCTACATCAAGTTCCCTATTCAAAAAAGGTGGTCATGGCCTCTTTGTATCTAGAATTTGAGAAATTTATTTGGTATCACAAGTTGTGTGCTCAAAATAAAAGTAAGCATTTCCTAGTTTATTTATTTATATTTTGTAAAGAGTTACACCTCCACTATCACAATAATGTCTCAAGAAACTAATTTGACTAGCTAGATAAGTTTTACCAAATTAGGATAGTAAAGGATTACATTCATTAGTTTTAGAATGTCTCCTTGGCATGGATTTAGGATAATGGTGGACAAAAGGGAGGGTATAAAGTGAATTTTTTTTTTGAAAATTACATTACATGAACTTGGAGAGAATGTTAGAGACACTTGGAAAAATAATTTGACAATGACAAAGAATATGAATTATGTCATTTTGAATGTAGTTTCTAAATATATATTTTTTTTCAATACCTAGATGATAAAAGTGTGTGAAATAGATACATTTATGATAATGAATTGACATTTTTTATGAAAATATAAGGAGACTATATGTGTAAAGACACACTTTTTTGATTAAAAGGGTGAATTGATGTATGAAATTCCAAATATACATATATAAAATGTTAAAGATCGATCAAGATATTTTTATTGATTTTTTAATAAGTATACTTTTTTGATTAATTTTACTAGTCAAGACAGTTAGAAAATTAGAGCTGCAAGTGTACAAAGACAACTTTTTGACATTAATTCATGAAAATTATTTTTTTTTCAAATCATATCTAATGATGCATAGATCAGTCAAGTATAAGTTTTATAAAATTTTGATTAACGTTCAAAAAGTTATAAAAGTATTTAAAACTATATGTATATAATCCATGTTGAGGTATGTTGTGTATAAATTAAGTAAAAATTATAAAAAAAAATAGTTTAACATTAAAAAATATATATATTCAAAAAATATTCTTTCCCCTATACAATCCCATATATATATTTTTAAATAATAATATTTTCTTAATCATATGTGTCGACAAAGATGAAAAAGACTCCTAAATCTATTAAAAACCAAGTGGGTTGTTCCATGGCTAGTTTTAGTCTATGTTTGAACCTCCTTAAGCCTATACCCAACGTAAATTTAGAGGGAAAATGAAAAATTTAAATAATGAAATGTTCAAATGGAATATACCCTTTGGAAAGTGTGTATGCCCTTTTTTAAGTGTGTACGCTCTTTTAAAGATGTATACATTTTTTTGCATGTAGATTGAGCTAGGTTTATTTTCTTTTAAATGCATGTGTTCTTTGTTGGGTTTTTATTTCTATGTGTAGTCTGAACAAGTTTTTTTGTTGTGTTATTTTTTATTTGTGTGTGCAAGGATATATTTATTTAAATAAATTTAAAGTATAAGAATATAAAATTTAATATAAATTAAATGTAAACTTATATGTAATATAATAATATTAATAGTAAAATAAATTTAATATTATTATATTACATATAAGTTTACATTTAATTTATATTAAATTTTATATTCATATAATATAAATTTATTTTAGTAAATATAAAAAAATTACCTCACTCTGCATCTTATGAAATAGATTCTAGATATGTAGGAGTTACCATTTAGAAGTTAGTTTTTCAAAATCTAATCTAGTCAATACTTAGTTTTCAAAATTTTAGGATTAGAAGATAGAATGATATGTTTACATTTAATTTATATTAAATTTTATATTATTATAATATAAATTTATTTTACTAAATATAAAAACTTATGTCCCCTCTGCATCTTATGAAATTGATTCTATAGTTGTAGGAGTTACCATTTATAAGTTAGTTTTTCAAAATTTAATCTAGTCATTACTTAATTTTCAAAATTTTAGGATTATAAGATAGAATGAGAAATGTGGTTTCAAATCATGTTACGTATGTAATTTTTCAAAATTTTAGGATTATAAGATAGAATGAGAAATGTGGTTTCAAATCGTGTTATGTATGTAATAGATCTATACCATTGATTATGCCCCCTATATGACCTAATTGAGTATGACCTACTTACTTTACCTATTGAGTATTCCCTACATGTGATTGAATACCTAAGCTTGAAGGTGGATTCCTAAATAATTTGTGGGTTTTTCAATCAATGGGTCTATCAATATGCATAATTCACTGTCATGTAGCATGTAACTTGTAACATATGTATAGTCATGATAAAATCGCTCATACATGACATATATTGCATACCTATTACAACATGTATGTATGCAATCATTCATACATGACATCTAAATGTATTCATGATACTATAATTTATACTAAACATAAATTTAACTAGACACCCTAATAAACTCCATTAGGAATAGAATGAATCAAGACACCATTCAAAATTCATTATAGAAAGATGCCATTCACTCTGAGACAAATGTCAGACATATGATCAATCCATGCATAATTTAATTCTAATCTCATGAATTATTCCAAAGTCACATAGAATAATGTCATATTCTATCCCTCTAAATTCACATAGGACTCTCCCTCATTAACACTCATCATCCCTAATCACTCCCTCATTGAACCTTAACATCCTTAATCACTAATTCATTGACCTTTATATTCCTTTATCATCCTTGTTCACTCCTTTATCATCTCTCATTATCCCTCATTGTCTATAATCACTCCTTTATTGGGTATCATCATCCCTCACTATCGCTAATCACTCCCTCATCAGACCTCATCATCCCTAGCCACTCCCTCATCATCCCTAATCATCCATTATTATCATTGATCATCCCTAAACACTCCTTCATTAACCCTCATCATCCCTAATCATCCCTTATCACTCTGTCATCATCCCTCATCATCCCTAGTGACACTTTCATCATCCCTCATCATCCATAATAACTCCCTCATCATTATCACCATTATCATTTTTTATTGTCCCTAGTCAATCCTTAATCTATTTCATTGTCCCTCATCATCCCTAATCACTCCCTCATCATTATTAATCATCCTTAATCACTCCCTCATCATCTATCATTATCCATAAACATTCCCTCATTGGCCCTCATTGTACATAATCACCCCCTCATCATCCCTAGTCACTCCCTCATATAATAGAGTGTGTTCTAATCTATTAGCTAATAGAAATTTATTTCAAAATAAATAATATGTTTTTTAGTTGAATCTTGAATGGTGTTTTGATTACATTTATTCTGATTGGAGTGTACTAGGGAGATTATTATCATTCATGTCTAGCAGATTAGGTAGGGACATGATGGATTACTCTAGGGATATTATTGAATGATTTACATGGTGTAAATAAGCTAATATCCTCTTTGTAATTACATGGTGTAAATTCATTTTGAATGATGAGGGATGTTGACAAATGATGACATATCAAAAATTATCTCTTTGTGCTTGCTTCGTATACTCTGATTTGTAAAATTAGATATAAAAAAAGAAATTATGCTTCCTCTTCAATGCAAATAAATGGTGTTAGTATGTTATTTGGATGTAGGGATGTACGTGTGGATTACAAAATGAGTTAATGTGATTCAAAATATATTCCTCATCAATGTTGAATTGATAAGATGTTGGTAAGTGAAAATGGGCTACATTATGAACTCGATTTGCATTATGTGCCCAAATTGCTTTTTGAGCCCACATTGAATTATGAGACCAAGTTACATTGTGAGCTTGAGTTACATTTCTATCTCAAGTTGAATTCTGGGCATGAATTTCATTGGGAGCCCAATTTATTTTTCCATCCTAAGTTGTATTGGGATCCCAAGTTTCATTGGGATATTGAGTTACATTTCCAACCTAAGTTGCATTGTGAGCTTGAGTTACATTTTTTGCCCAAGTTGCATTTCCATCTTCAGTTTCATTAGGAGCCTAAGTTTTATTGAAAGTATGAGTTCATTAGGAGTACAAGTTTCATTATTAATGATGCATTTTTAAAAATGATTGTGAATATCATGGGATCCTTATGAGAATCATGACATGGATTTTAACTTATAACTACTATGGGGGGAGGATGTTCTTTAAATTCCTATGTAGGGAAAACAAGTTACAACAAAGGAAAATTTTTAATTCCCCCTTGATATGAAATCAATGTTGGAATGATATGTATACTCGAGTTCAGAAATAAATAATAAATGTATGGAGGAAACTATGTTTCCTCTTTAATGCAAGATTGAATGTTTGCTTGAAATTTTTTCTTTTCTTGAATTCATATATTGCGGTTTGTTACAACTTATATATATATATATTATTGATCTATGAGCAATGGCAGGCTAATGTTTGGATATTTTGATTTAGTCTAAGCATTGGCCTTAGGACACTATAAGGTCTGTTGATACCCCATTCTTAACTCACCCACTTAGTAATAGACTTGATGACATGTGTTTTGGCATTTCCTTATGGTTTCATAGATTTGACCTTTAGAACTATTGGATCTCACCCCCCTTGTTGCCTTTACTATACATATGTTTAAAAGTGTAGTGCTTATGTCAGTTCCTTGTTGGTATTCATATTTTGATGAGGAAGAGGTGAAATTATTCTTATGGACATAGTTATTTGTTTTCTATTTGGGTTATAAACATTGAGTGAAAGGGCCATATTATTTTGGATCTTCTTATGTTTGCAAGTTATTATCAAATAATGATGTAGGTCATGAGTATAAATTATTATCATTTATTCCATTAACTTTTCTATGGCATGTTCTCTCCTTGCATTGAAATATTTGTTCTTGTGTAGGAATTATGATATGAAAGTGAGAGGGGGTTGAGCAGAACTACCAATGCTTGCATCTTTCCTATATGGTGTGGTTTCCAAAATGTATGTTTAGTGTTTTTAATTTAGGTTTAGTGTTTATCATTTTGGTTTTATTTTTAAGGTTTTTAGTCAAGGTTTTAGGGTTCAAATGTTATAGTTTAGTGTTTGGACTTGATTGTTTGGGTTCTTACATTTAGGTTTTAGGGTTTAGGCTTTGTGGTTTTAGGATTTAGGGTATATGGCTTTTGGGTTTGAGTTTTATGGTTTTGGGTTTAGGGTTTAGGTTTTAGTGTTTACTATTAAGGGTATAGGGTTAATTTTTTATGGTTTAGTGTTTATGATATATGATTTTAAGCTTATGGTTTGAGCTTTAGAGTTAAGGGCTTCAATTTTAGGTTTTAAGGTTTAGGGTATAGTGTATAAAGTTTAGGTTTTAGGGTTTTAAGGTTATATGTTTAGGGCCTAAAATTTAGGGTTTATGTGTTAATGTTTTAGGTTTATAGCTAATGTATTAGGGTTAAGCATTCAAGGTTTATGGCATTTAGGGTTTAGGTATATGATTTAGTGTTCATGGTTTAGGGATTATGGCTTATGGCTTAGGGTTTAGCGTTTAATGTTTAGGGTTTATCATTTAGTGTTTAATATTTAGGGTTTGGGGTTTAGAATTAATGTTTTAGATGGAAATGGAGTGTATTAGGGTGATTAGGTACATTTATGTTTGGTATGAGTGACTGTATCATGACTATAGGAATATGTTGTGTATGAGTGACCACATACCTACACGTAGTACTATGTATGTTGTAGATGTAATGTATGCATGATTGTATAATTACTATATATGTTTTAGGTTGCATGTTATAGGCTTTTTATTTATGCATATTGATAGACCCATTAATTAAAGATCATTTTCTAAGTTGAGAATAAGGGTGTTAAGAAGATTCTAAGGAAAAAATAACAAAATCCAAGTATAGTACATCTCCAAAAAATTGATCAACTTAAAAATTGAAAATAATAAGGAATTCAGGGTTAGAAAAACCTTAAAAAGTCAAGAACTTCATTATTTCAAGCAAAGTTGATAGTCTTCCAAGACATAAAAGGGGTCTATGTAGTCAAAAGAATCATTTTCTTGTGAATAAAAGGTGTGTTATTACTTACTTTTTTTATTAATAAATTTATTACATGTGTGAATGAAATAAAAATTCATTTGAAGAAAATTTACACTTTATCCAAGGTTCATGTCATTGAAACCTTCTAAACCCTTTTTTTTTGCATATCTATAGGCACTTGTAGTCTCTTGTATCAAGTAGAAAAAATTACATGAGTCTATTTAGAATATTGGAGAAGTTGAGGGAGGTAGTCAAGAATCTGTTCCAAGTGTTAGTTCTTTAAAATAGACTTTAAATTGTATGAAAAATCTATTTGAAGCTATTGGGCTCTGTGTGCACAGTCAAACCCTAAAATAGGGGTTTTGATACAAAAAAGACCATAACTTACATTTGAACTGATAGAATCTCCTCAAACTCATAGGAAAGTTTCTAGAGAAGGTTTTTAAGGTATTCAAATAGGTGTCATTCTCAAAATTATCTTGTGCTTAAAAATATAGAGGATTGTTTTTTGATCTACCTATAGATAGTCATAGGAAAGCTCAGTTAAGAGAAAATTCAAGTGTTTTACTTTGTTTATTGAGACTAAACCTCTTATGAATGTCTAGTGTTTTTTTTAAACACTATAAAATACTTATTTAAAATAATTAAAATCATTTGGTAGTTAATCCAAGTCAATATCCTTCCAAGTAGGCAGATTAGGCCATCCAGACCTAAAGAGCAAAGTTGCCATTTAAATCTAGTTTTTAAGAAATAAATAAAGTAAATTGGTTTCTCATCCTCAAAGATAGTCTCAAAACATCTTTAAAAAATTTAATAATAATCCTTTAATTATATTATACTAATAACACCTTTTTAATACCAAACACATCTATATATAGTACTATAATAGCTCTTAGGACTGAGTCAACTTTTTAGGTACTTTGGTGATCTAATTAGTATTTTGAGCTTACATAAAGACACCTATGAGTATTTTATAATTTTATTGATATTTTTATGAATTTTTTGAAGTGAAAAAGTCCAAAAAATAAGGTATTTGTATACCTCTTTGTATAAAGTCCTTAAGAGGCAAAATTTGGCTTAATAGGCTTATCAAGGGTAAAGTTATTGTCATATGAGTTTTGTGTTAAATTTCTTCATGAACTAATAATATTGATTCAAATCATTGGTGAAACCATCATAGTATTTTTCAAATAAGTGAATATGTACAATTAAGTGTTTTATGAGTCAAAAAGGGGTTTTACTTGAAGGTAGATTATTGTCTTGGGACTAAATACCTTGTTTTAAGTCATTAAAAGTGTCTTTTGATCTAAAAATAAAGGCTAAGATTAAAGAGATAATACTAAAGAATAAGTTCATTATTTTTTCAAGACTCAAAATACTTTGTGTGATATACCAAGAGATAACTTATGGTTAGAAAGAGACCTAACTAAAATCAAGTTTAGATAGGACCTTGAAGTAGACTAGGTTGAGTAAGTGGAGC
Organism: Torreya grandis; assembly: GCA_037957365.1. NCBI lineage: Eukaryota > Viridiplantae > Streptophyta > Pinopsida > Cupressales > Taxaceae > Torreya > Torreya grandis. Next base: position 208,954 of record JARHVA010001233.1, read on the forward strand.
ACTTACTTTGACACTAGTAGGTAATAGTAAAGATCAAGATATGGCTTGTGTATTTAGGTAGGTAATACTCATTAATATCAAGATATGGATCAATTATTAAATCAAATAGGAGATAATCAATTACCTAAAGCAGGTAGGGAATACTCAAGTAGGTAAAGTAGGAATGTAATCCTTAATGGTTTAGATCTATTACATATGTAACATGATTCAAAAATTCATTTATCATTTTATATTTTGATCCTAAAATTATAAAAACTAAGTATTGGCCAAAATAGATTTTGAAAAACTAACTTTGAAATGGTAACTTCTACAACTCTGTAATCAATTTTAGAAGATGTAGAGTGGCCCTAATTTTTTATATTTAGTAAAACAAATTTAAAGTATAAAAATATAAAAGTAAATGTGAATTTTACATTTATTTTACTAAATATATCCTTTTAAAAAAATAATACAAAAAATCATAAAAACAAAAAATAAAAAAAATTACAAGTCAAACACAACAAAACAAAAAATATAGGTCAAAGGGCATGCTCCCTTTGGAATTCAAAAGGAATATTCCATTTTCTCAAAAGGTAATATTCCCTTTAGGTTTGGGAATAAACCTATGATATTTGCATTAGTTTTTTATTAAAGGGTGTATGCCCTTTATAGAAAAAGTTTTATATTTTTATGTCACCTTTTTTGTCCCCCAACTTTGTGAATCTGCCCTTTATAAGTAAGTCCAAAAATTAGGATCCAAAAAGGGGCTACCAATAGAAATGAATTTCCTAAAATTTTATAAAACTTAACTTGTAGATAATTTGAAATAAATACACTCAAAATTTGAAGATGTTATAAGAACATGAATTATAGTACTTGAAATCTAATTTCCAAAAAAAATTTAAAATGATTAAGTATAAATAGGTCAAACATATAAATTTTGAAAAGGAACTCCTATTTTATTAAGGAAATAAAGTGGATAGATGGCCATCTGGCCCACCATTTTTTTAGCATCATTTAATATTGTTCAAAACCCTTTGGTGAATACTTAGATAGGATCTTCTAGTTTGTGACATATTGTTTTTATATGTTATCAGTGAATTTCTTTTTATTATGAAATTTTTAAGTAAATAGATCCCAAAAACTAACAAAAAAATGGATAACTAGTCATGTGGCCCCCCTGACTACCTTAAAAAAAATGAAAATGAGTTTTTTTAATGTGTGTATAATTAGGCTTAATTTGTGACCATATAATTTAGTTTACACTAGAATGAATGAAAAATAAATTACATTAACATGTATAGGCATTTATATTTTTGGCATGTGGTGGCCTAAAAAATATTTAGTTAGAAATCAATATAGTTTGTAATCTTAAAATAGTCCAAAACTTTTAAAAATAATATATTTGAAAAGAGAAGAGTATGCCTCATCATCATAATAATAATTTTTTGAATTTTGTTGTTGAAATTCCTAGTGTATTTGGTGATGGAAGCTTAAATTTGTTGTTTTATATCAAGGCTCTCATACTTGGATGTATATTTAAAGTTCCAAATATTTGGCTCAAGAATCCATTAATTTATGAGCCAAAAGGCTTTGAATTTGAATTTAAAGCTACAATGAGTATGCATTGTGTAATTCATATGATTTATATCATAATTCATACATGTTATATAATAACATGTACATATTGTTCTCACTATAGATAAAAACTTACTTTTTGATGAAATGTTTTTACCTATTTCAATAAATTTGTCCTCACAAGCATTCTCTATGCATTTTTATAGTACTTGCAAGTTGATAACAAGAACTATCAATTATTATTTTAGACCCCACCTTTAAAAAGATATCAACTATCCAATGGCTGATAGATCATGTTCGAGAAAGAGAAATAAGTTTAAGAAAAAACACTTCAGTAAATACAAGAGGTGAGAGATAAAAAATAGGGTATGAATGCAAGGACTTCATTTAAAACAAGACACAAAAACCATTTATGATGATCCAAATATCATAGACAATGATGTAATTAATAATAATGAATTTAATAATGATTAAATTTAAAATAATCAACTCACTAATGATGGAGTTGACAATATTGAATTTAATAATGATGAAATTGATAATAATGAATTAGATAATGTTAGAAGCTCATATTTAAAGTATAGTGTTTTTAGTTTTGTTGATGATGATTATATGCATGATTCCTTACCCCACAATAATGAAGAAATTTTAATGGAAAGAAATAATGATGAAAATTAACGATCAATAAAATTTCATGGAAGCATATAATAAGGAAAGAAATAATGAATAAAATGTCATCCCACCACTAATCAAAGAAAATAGTGATGATTTTGAAACACCCTATCAACAAGTTCCACCAATAACAACACCTCCAAGAATTGTGTGTAGAAAAGGTAAGTACTTAATTGAATTTGATGAAAATATTTTGAAACAAATGCCTAACAAAATGTTTGACCACCATTCAAGAAGACTGGTTAAGGAAATTTGCTATTATTTCTTTAATAATTTGACTAATAATACTAAAAGATGTCAATTATTTATTTTGTTGATAAAACTGATTAAGATGAGACCTACCATGTACACATTAGGAATAATAATATCTAATATGGATGATGAAAACACAAAAATTGTTGACAACTTACATGACGCATATAATATTGTAGGTCCTAAATCATGCAATAAAGATTGTAATGTTACCTGACATATAATCAAAAATTGTGTAGTAAATATCCAAAATAGGAAAAAATGATTGATTTCAAAAACAACCAAACACTTGAAATAAATATAAAAATGTTAATGAAATCAAATTAAATACATAAAATAATTAATAAAATAAATACCAATGAGCTCTAGGCATTATTTGGTCGACTTCCACTAAAGGATAAGGATATAGCCAATGCTTTGAAAGAGTTAATTGCATAATTTTTGAAGGGCAGTACTAGAGTTTCACCCAATGCAAGAGATGTAGTCAAAATAAGAGTTGGTTCTCATAACCATGAACCACATCCAAAACATTTACTAGATATGACTCAGACATAATTTTCCTCCAAGATTTTGGAAAAACATCCATAAATTTCTATTAGTCATAGATATTTTGAGATGACCAAACCTTTTTATATAAAAATTAATCACACATGCACCACTTGTTGTATGCAACATGTTAAGTTTGTAATTCACTATTGTGTTTTATGTTATATTAATTTTACTTGTCATACTAAAAATAGTTTATAGGAGTGTGGCTTAGAAATTCCACCAAAATAAACTAGGGAATTTATTCCAACCATTTTTTGTGAAAGACCAAATGGATAATTATTTTATAATAGAGCATGTTTGGATGGAAATTATAACATTTGTGTTGGATTTCCAAAACTAAATAATTATATCCATGAAGATGAAACAAGTGAAATTGGGTAGGAATTAGTTGTTTTGAGTAATTACAAATCTATGACTTATCAAGTAAAAGATGGTAAAGAATTTAAAAGGTGTGAGCTTGTTACAAAACAAATACCTGTTTCATAATTTATGGTCAAATTTGGGAATAAAATTGTTTATGAGTATGAAAGGCATAGACACAGTGTTAGATGGTTGGATGAAAAATTCAAGATAAGAAAGGACACATTACCACTTGGATTGATTGTTTTAGTAGTCAACTCTGCTGAAAATTACACATTCAAAACACAAATGGAAATTCAGTTGCAATATTACAACTCATCACAAGTTTCCATATTTGTGTATATGTAATTCATGCATGTACCTAATAATATAGATCAATATAAAAAAATATTAAGGGCATAGCATTTATATATCAAATATGACTGATAACATTGTATAAAGTATGTGCATAGATGTTTTGAGAAGTTCTATGCATAGTTGATTGAGAGGAAAATTCATTTCAATCAATATTATATTTAATTAGATAATTCCACATCATAATTCAATAATTCACAAATGCTTTATTGGTTGAGTAGGATGTACATTTACACTAGTGTAAAACATATTTGGAGTTTCAATGAGGCTAACCATGGAAAAGGGGAGCATGATGGTGTTGGATCATGTGTAAAAAGAGTCATTACGAGGGAAGAATTGAAATTTTATGAGAGTGTTCATTTGACTGATGCATAAAGTAGGGTTGAATGGTGTAATGAGAATATGAGCCATGGTTATCAACCAAATTCTATTATTTTTAAACATTTCTGGTTAATAGAGAAAGAAAATTTGGTAAAGTATGAGGATTGTATGACTGTAATGGGTTCATGTGAGCTTCACTCATTTTTTAACTCAAATGTAGGCTCTTAGACTATTCATATGAGATACATGGAATGTTTTTGTTCTACATGCATGGAATCTATTTAGAATGAGTGTGAGTCACAAGAGTGGGTGGATGACTTGAGATTTAAACCTCTAATTCTAATCAACACATATCAAGTTCCATGAGCATTATAATTTATAGATATTGCATCGTCACATAACTTTGACAATGTATCTAATCTAGTGTATACAGGTTGAATATTATTCATTATGTACTATTTAATCCTATTATCTACCTTCATATAGTGTCATTATTTGTCTTTTTTTTCATCTAGGGAATGTTTTTATAGTTATTGTAGACAAGGATAATGAACAGAGGACAAATTAATACTTATGTTAGTGTGTAGAAGAAAAGAAAAAAATGACTTCCACAATCATAGATGGAGAAAACATTGAGTATCTTACTGGGTATGTGTTAGTCATTATAATTTGGATTTTATGATATCCAATTAAAAAAAATTAGATATATGGTTGTTTGAAGACTTTTAAATACATAGGAAGATATTGCATTATTCAAATTTGGTTCTTGCAATGAATATTCAATTGAAAACATATCATGGGAGGCCATTAAATAGGAATCTATGGAAAGTTCATGAGTCCAACCATGAACTTATTCTTTCTAATATAAAAATTAGAATAGATCTTAGTGGTTCTATGGTTTTATATGTGTAGGTATGTTGACTTGTAAAATGTAGGTATAGTCAATTTTAATAAATGTTTTTGATTTTGTAGGCAGTACATATAAATTTATTTTTAATTACTTACTAATATTTTTATGTAGGTTAGTGGTGTCATATAAGATTCCACCTTCATGTGGTTGGCACTGTTAGTAAATAGTTCATATTCTTGAAGCTAAGATAAGATTTCTAAAAGTACATAAGATTTGTCCTTGAAATGATTTTTCCTTGAATGAAGGAAGGTTTAGAAGGAACATCATGGTTGTTTGAAGTGTTTTATATGGTCAAATGCCTTCATGAGTTGACATATATTTGGGTATGGTGGGATAATTTATTTCATTATGATCTTAAATCACCATGTCCTTGCCTTAAAAGTTTCACTTCTTCAACTAGCTTGTTTTTAACTCCCATGAAGTAGTTCCATTATCATAGGGTAGTTTGAAATACCTCCAATGCTTCTTTGACTCCATCAAATGAATATTTGATAGGTCAAGGCATATGGGTAGCATGTTTGACATTATAAAAATATTATTTACATAATATATCATGGTATAAGTGTCTCCTTATTCAACATTTATTCCTTCTTACCTATACTTGTAACTGATTATCAACTCCAAAGTTGCAACTCTCTCATTACATTCACTAGCATCTTCATTATATTGCATGATTTTAAATACAAGATACCCAGTTATGGACATTCCTCCACCTTTATCATGTAAATTAATTTTATGAATATTTTTAATTCTTATTTAATCTAAAAATATAATAAAAAACCTCAAATTAGACACCTCTTTCCTTGGAGAGGCAAACTAGCTCCTCTTGATTCTTGACTACACCAATCCAACTCATTAGTGTAGCCAAGGTGTATAGTGTATATATAAATATTATTATGATAAAAATGAGTTATTAAATTTTAAAAAAATATATAATTCATATATTTAATCATTCCAACCTCTCGCCTTGGGTTATTATCACTTTGCTTGCAAGAAGGTTCCCTAGTCCACTAACTTGCTAGGCCTATTTGGAGGTGGATGAAGAGTAAGATTGGAGGTATGACATGAGAATAATATTTAAAAATATTAAAATAATTTATATACTCTTTTAAATATTTCATTTCCATTATAAAATCTAATACCTTCACAAATTGATTACTTTCTACTCAACCTAGCCCATTTAGGCCTACAAAGAAGTCCATGTTTGTGAACAGTCATGTATAACTTAATTTTGATCATATTTTATGTATATATAAAATATTAAACATATTAAATAAATAATAAATGATTAATATTCATGTTAATAAGTCATAAAACCTTCATATCAAACTTTTGGTCTTGTCAAAGGTCTCATCAAATGTTTTGATTTGTTTTGAATATTCTTATTCAATCAAGCTCTTCCTTTGACTCTTTGGGATCAATAATTATTATCCTTAGTAATTATAAATTTTAAATATATTATTTTATCCTTTATGGAGTTTAACTTTTTCCATAAACTCTTTATCTCCTTCCATTCATCTCATGTACAAACTTTTCTTCATGCTTCCACTAGCTTTTTATTAGCCTAGACACTTAAGCTTCAAAACCCAAATCTTACTCTATATTTGAAGACACAAAATTTAATTTATAAATTTTCTTGGAAAATATTTTTATACCTATTCCATATCTTTATAAGTCCTCAGATTGACCCCATCCTTCTATTCCCTTGCTTGAGGCTCACAAGATCTTCACAAGGTTTATAGCCCTTTCTTGAGGTTTTCCATTGGTTAATTAAATATTGGAACTATTTAAAAAAAAATTAACATTTATAGACTCCCTCTATCCCATTTTAATCATGTAAAAAATTTCATGACTTGGCTTTCCTTCCAACTAACACTTCCTTTCTAAAATACCCTTCTTGTAAGGCCCAATTAGGTCTATGCCAAACCACTATGGTCAAATCCATAATTATCCATACAACACAATCCCAAACCAATTTAATAAGTTGGATAAATTTTAATTATTAAATATTAAAAAAATTCAACAAGTTTTTATGGTCTAATCTCTTTAAATCAACAAAACCCTAAACCTATGGTTTTTTGTCCAGCGCATAGGCCGAGAGCCTAATAAACTAGATGTGTTTCATTTTATATGGATTTAAATACCAAAACCACTTGAATTAGGTATGTATTATCTCTTATAAACTCCATTAACTATTTATACACCTTAATTCACTCCTTTCCATGCTTAAAACTACAAAACTCAGAGATTTGTATATACTTTCTTTGACTATGACTAGGTTTTAGACAACAATATATACTTGAATGATTTTCCTTGGTTTCATGAAGATTTTATTTCATTAAATTAATATTTATTAACATTATAAATCCTTAAAAATACATATTTATACTATTTTTTATGTCTCAAAAATTATTTTCACTGACTGCATATCCCAAAACATAGTACCAACTACACAAGTAGGGTTTATTAGTGTAAGATTTAATATTTAATAAACATTATACTATATAATTATTATCAAATGTGTTATCCCAAAAATTCTATTGTTAAGACACCAATATCCTTCCTCAAACATTATCCTTTTCAAATCATGTAATCTCTCAACATTCTTGGATTGGCAAATAGGACTTACATAGCATATGCAAGTTTCTCACATAGTTGTAGACATTCACAAGGTTAATATACCTTCCCATAAACACTGTCAAACCTTAATCATTATAAAATAATAATAACATACAATCTAATTATTTTCCCATACTAATTCTTGTGTTTTAAATTCTTCTCTTTTGTCAAGGATTATGCATACTAGATTCTTGACTACTAACACAATGCTTACCATACTGATTGTGGCTTATCATAACACCATTAAATTTTGGGGTTCCCATTCAACTATTATATTTTAATTAATAATATAACCCAATTCATAAAATTATCATTTTTAAAAAACCTTAACTCTTTCAATCACATACGCATATCTCCTCTCTTGAAATTATTAGGTATACAATAGGGTTTATAGGTAGTGATACAATAGAGTTTCAAATTCTTTATTTTAGAGGGAAAACACTTAGAATTCCTATAACACACTTATATGAATAAAAATGGACTAAAAAAACATAAATGGACCTAATAAGGTCACTTACACTCATTGACGTCACATTTTACCAATGTTTGACCAGTTATGATAATATTTCAAAAATGATGTTCTTTAGCTTGATGCTCCTACATCATATTCCCTAGGTTGGAGAAAACTTGATCCTACATATTATTTATTTCCTTAAAATTTATATTTTTAGGTTCCTTAATTCTTTCTTGACTTTTGTTCTTCACTCCTAGTTCCCTTTTGCTTTCCAAACTCTTGTCTGCCCTCTTCTTGGCTTTGTCTAGCCTTCTTGTCCATGCATCTTCCTACTCTAGAAAGTGTTCTAACTATTTTATATTATTATTTTATATTTATTTAAATTTTTATAATTCACTTTTAACCTATTAATACTCAGCTACAACCCTTTGGTTTTTATTCTCCTTCCTCATACTTGTTTCATAGCTTACTTTCTCATCAATCTCACTTGTGGCTTGCTTGTTTAGTGATTTTTTTTTCATGATTTCATATTCCTCCTTAGGCTCTAATATACTCTCATGAATGTAAATATATATATACTTTTTTCATATATATTCTATGTTTCTACCTCTTATTCAAACTTCTTGACATTTTGATGCATTTTCCTACCATCTTGGTCACTATGTAAAAGTAACTTCTTCTTCCTTTCATCCATATCATAGTATAACATGACTTGAAAAATATTTTTATATCAATATCCATGATTATAAATTTTAAAATCAATATTATCTTTCCCAAATGAATAACTCACCTTGTTCACTTTGTCATACTCCATTTTCTTTCCAACTAGCTTGCTTGTTTGCATCTTTGTTTGCACAACTTCTTTTACTTCTCTTTGCTTCCACTCATCTAATATTTCCTTGATATTTTATTGATTTAAATAAAATTATTTCAGACCATTATATGGACTAAATATATCTTATAAAATAATCATCTCTTCTTTCAACTTTTGTGCATCCATCTCTTCACATTCCTCATCAAACTTTGGTCTACATTGTTCATTGTCTTGGGTACCTCATTCTTTGTCTTTTCCTTGGATACCTAATTTGTGAGAGTCATATAAATATCCTCATGCTGTATAAATTTCTTCTCAATCATTATTTTAGGTTATTATTTCTCATCTTTCCATGCTATAACCCATTCACCAATGTCGTTGTTTCCATGTACAAGTTATCTTCACTATTGGAGTCAACTTCAAAAATATCATCATAAACCACATCTTGAAAATACTTATCTTCTTGTTCACATGACTGTACCTTCATAAAATTTTATTGGTTTTCTTGAATTATCACCTTGGTTTCTTTGTATACTTTCAATCTTCCTCAACCTTCATGCTTTCTTGGAGCACACTCGTAACTTGATCTTCTTTTGCTCTTATCATGATTTTTATCACCCATTTTCTGCCTTATACCTTCTTGGGATGCCATTTAGTTATATTTTCATCACTCTCATGATTCATTCCTTTGTTCTCTACCATTCCATCTTGGTATACCTTGCCATTTGTGCCTTTTTTCCACATTTGTACTTGTTTTCCACATATGATTTTGCCTTTTTTGACCTCTTGTTTGAGGTTCAAATCCTTATCATAACATATTTATTTCAACCACTTAGGCCACATATATCCATGCCATTTTTATCCTCTTAAACGATGAAACCTATCATTCTTTCTCTCAACCTGCATATTAGCTTTTCCTTCTTCACATATGCAATCAAATTCAACATTTAGGCATTCTTTTACCTCCAATGTAAACTAATGCAAGATCATCTCTTCCGTTATGTCTTGATGGGTGACCTTCATGTCATCTTGGGTGACCTTATTTTCTTCTTGATACACCATATACTTGGTTTCATATGATATGCATGGAAATGCATCATAGAACTTATCCTTCTCTTCATCTTCTACATGTGAAATGTTCCCAATCTTTAGCACTTTAGTTTCTTCAAGTTGTTATTTCTCTTTGTCATCCTCTTCCCACTTGATGGGTGATATTATTGGCCCATCCTTCATAAAATTTGAGTCCTCATGATTGGCCTTCTCAAATTTATTATTCATACCTTCAAACACAAACTTGAAATTAATGTTAGCATATAAAATGAGATACCATATAGTCTCTTTAAATGTCTTTAGCATAGACACTATCCATCTTCTCTTATTTTCTTTACCCTCATGTTCTCTTCTTGACACTTATATCTTCTCTTTGTTCTCCTCAATAATAATCCTCTTCTCTATCTCTTTTTCTTGTTGCTCACTTGGTAACATCTCTCTTCTCATGCCTCTTTGAGATTATCTCTCTTTCTTCTTCTCATCTCTCAAGATACCTTTCTTGTGCCGTCTCTTTCTCACAAGTGACTCTATTGGCCACTTCACTCTCCTTTTCATATGACAACAATTCCATTGTCTTTATTTTTCTCTTATGAGCTTTATCATGAGCTCTATCATCTCTATACCTTGCTCCAATTTTATTATTATATCTTCCACTTTTATTTCTACATTCATCTCCTCCATTCTTATTTCTTTTACAGGCCTATTAGACTTTATTTTTACCAAGTCTATCAACCTTGCATCTTAGACCTATTTTGGTCATTTAATCTTTCTTTTTCCTATATTTAGGACCTATTATTATCCTTCTTGTTCTATTATGATCTTCTTCATGAGCTCTATCCTCTCTATACCTTTCCTTAATTCTCTTCTTATATCTTCCACTTCTCTTTATATAATCATCTCCTACATTCTTCTTTCTTTTATAGGCCTATTTAGACCTTATTCTTATCAAGTCTATCAATCTTTCATATTAGAACTATTTTTGGCCTTTCCTCTTCCTTTTTCCTCTATTTAGGACTCTCTTTTGGAGTCTTTACTTCCTCTCTTCTCTCTTAGAGATTCAATGCTCTCTTTTTCTCTTTATCTTCTCTACTCTTTTATTGACTAGCTTTGTTTCCTTCTCAAAGGACTTTGGATTTGTATATATTATCTTATAAATATAATATTACTTTATACTGACATCGATAGACTAGACATGCAACCTCCTTCTCCCTCAATAACCTACTAGTGTCATCTCTCATGTATACTTCATATCATATCTTCCCTATATCAAATCAACAACATGGAATAACTCAAAATGAATAAAAAATATATTACCTTGATATGATACAAAAATTATTCAAATAAATTGGGATAAGTCATCAAAACATCATCTCAAACTTTTGGTCCTGTCAAAGGTCTAATCTAATGTTTTGATTTATTTTGAATCTTCTTATTCAATCAAGCTCTTCCTTGACTATTTGTGCTTAAAAATTATTATTTTTAGTACTTATTCATTATAAATATGTCAGGTCCTACTTAATTTAATTTACCTCTATCCATACACTCTTTATCTCTTATTCATCTCATGTACAAACTTTTCTTCATACTTCCACTAGCTTTTTGTTAGCCTAGACACTTAGGCTTCAAAAAATAAATCTTGCTATATGTTTTAATAAACCAAATTAAATGTATAAATTGTCTTAGAAAATATTTTTATACATTTTCCATCTCTTTATAAGTCCTCAGACTGACCCCATCCTTTAATTCCCTTGCTTAAGGCTCATAAATTCTTCACAAGGCTTGTAGCCCTTTCTTGAGGTTTTCCCTTCGTTCACTAAATATTGGAACTATTTAAAATAAATAATAATATTTATATACTCCATATATACCCTTTGATGCATGAAAAAAATTTCATGACTTGGCTCTCTGTCCAACTAACACTTCCTTTACATAATACCCTTCTTGTAAGGCCTAATTAGGACTATGCCCAACTACTATGGTCAAATCCATACTTATCCATAAAAAAAAAAAAAACAATTTCATAACTTATATCATATTTAATTATGAAATATTCCAAAATTTTAATAGGTTTGGATGGTTTAATCTCTGTAAATGAACAAAACCTTAAACCTATGGTTTTTTTTCCCTACATAGGTTAGGAGCCTAATAAATTGCATATATTTCATTTTATAAGGTTTAAAAGACCCAAAACACTTTAATTAGTTATATATTATCTCTTAAAAACTCCATCAACTAGTGAGACACCTTAATTCACTCCTTTCCATGCTTAAGACCACAAAACTTAGAGGTATGTATACACTTTCTTTGACTGTGTTAGGGTTTTAGACAATAATATATACTTAAAGGAGTTTCCTTAGTTTCAAAAAGGTTATCTTTCATTAAATTCATCTATTTTATCATTCCAAATCCTTCCTAACACCTATTAATGCTCTTATTCATGTCTCAATAATTCTTTGCACTTACTATATATCCCAAAATAAGGTACCAACTACACATGCAAGGTTTCTTAGTGTGAGATTTGATCTTTAAGAAATAGAGTACTATATAATTATTATTAAATGTGTTATCCCAAAAATGGTATTGTAAATAAACTAATATCCTTCCTCAAACATTCTCTTTTTCAAAGCATGTAATCTCTCAATGTTCTTGGGTTGGCAAATAGGACTTATATAGCATATGCAAGTTTCTCATAGAGTTGTAGACATTTACAGGGTTAACATACCTTCCCATAAACACTATAAAACCTTAATAATTATAAAATAATAATAATATCTAGTCTATTCATTTTCCCATATTAAGGCTTGTGTTTGAACTTCTTATCATTTGTCAAGAATTATGCACACAAGATTTTTGACTGTTAACATAATGCTTACCCTATTGATTATGGATTATCATAACACCATTCAATTTGGGGGTTCCCATTTACCTAGGTATATTTTCATTAAGACTCTAACACTGTTCATAAACTTATCATTTATAAAACACCTTAACTCTTTCAATCACATACACATACCTCTTCTCTTGACATTCCCAAGTATACAATAGGTTATGTAGGTAGTGATACGTTCCTTCTAAGTTTATATCATTTTTCACACCATATTTAAGAAATTACAAAGTTTGTTAAGGTTCAAAAATCTTTCAATTTATTCTTTCAAAATAGTCCTTTCATGTCTATAGGAATCATAGTCTAAATCTTCCCTCTCCTTGCTTGAAACATGATTTATTTGATTGTAGACCTATACCAACACAATTAACAGAGTTGTATTGGCCTCTAGGGCCTCTCAAAACATTATAAAATATCATGATAATATAATATTACATTATAGATAGTGGCACACAAAATAATTTAGTCTTTATTCATTGGAATACCAGTTCATACAATACAGTCTATTAAGGACTTGCTCATATTTTTTATGAGGGTTTTCTATTCATTTGCATTCTTAGACACTCCTCTCTTTCTTCATGGAGAGCTCTCTCCTTTCCTATGCCTATCAAGTCCTACAATGACTTTCTTTCCACAACTTCAACATAGGTTTATTCGGTTGGTTACACCAACTTAGTTTCCATAACTCCCTTAACATGAGGTTTTGGAGTCCATTTATTCTATTTGATTCCTGATGACTATCACCCTAGTGACTTAAACCTTCAACATATGATTAACATGACCCCTTAAACCACTTCATTAACCTATCCAATTCAAACCATGCATTTGGTCCTCCTATCCTTAGTTACAACATTTGAATTTTTAAATTTCCTATTTTGGAGGGAAAACACCTAAAAGTCCTATAACACACCTTCATGAATCCAAATGGACTTCAAGGACCTAAATGGACCTAAGAAAGTCCCTTACACTCATTAACATCAAATTTGACCAATGTTTGAATAGTTATGATAATATATAGAAAATAGCATTCTTTATCTTGATGCTCCTACATCAATCAAGTACTTTAAAATAAAAATTTAGAGCATTTGGAATAATATAACTTGACTTATAACACTTTTCGTTTGATTTACCTTCATTTTTGCATGTGCAAGCTTGTTTTTTTTTGTGTTTTATCTTTTTTTAGGTACATTATAGACATTATACCACTTTAAAAAAAAATTAAATGGAAATTTATAGCTTTAATTCAAATTTAAATTCATTTGGAGCTATAAATCCCATGTTATACCTCTTTTTGTACAAACTAGGATCTACATGGCAACAAGTAGGCTAGCTTAGAATTTTTTTTTATCTTGAGTTTTGTAGGGTATCAAGAGCTCATTATTTTGTATATGTCTATTAAAACCTCCTATAAAACCTCCAATAATTTAATTAATAGGTACAATTGATTAAAAAAAATCATAATCATATAATCTCAAGCCTACATACCCTCTTTGTGGTTCTGTGCTTGCATTTGGGCTATAGAATTGACTTTGGATGCCTAACTAACATGGCATGGATATTTTTATAGATATTAGGATTTTTTTATTATTTTAATGTGACATTTAAAAAATGTACGAATCACCTTGGTGTTATCCCAAAGACTCAAGATCTCCAACCATGCACAAACATGTTGACAAGTGTCAATTTTTCACCTTATATATAGGCCTATGACTGATAATTTCACCTTTTTTCATGGTGATAATTTATCTAGAAGATTATTTGGGACTACAAAATATCTCTCTAGTCTTACAAGGACACTAAAATTATTGGATCAATCATAAACACCAAAACTTGTCTCTTTTTAACTGACTTTAGACCTCTTCATGTGAGCTTGTATACATGACGAACCATCTTGTAGGAAATAACTATAGGTTTTTAAAATTAGATAACTGGTAGGGATTGGTATGAATATCAACATAGGATCTTTATTGTGTCTTTATTATATTTAAGCTCTTCCAATCTTGGTATGCTTTGGTATGAGTACTTTATAATCTACGCCAGAATGGGTGGTGGATATATTAACTGAGCATGATGGGAGGCCAAGAACATGGTATTATATGTTATCCACACATTTTAACATATTTTAAATGCTATATTGAAGTCAAGAATCACTAAAAATGGAGTTCTCAAACAAGAACTGGAATTTTGACAATATTTGTTATCAATGTTTTGGCCCTCCTGAATAGTACTAAAAATGTATTTTTGGGTGGACTTGGACATCAAGGTCATGGAAGCACATGTAATTCACATATATATACATGATACAAGTGATATGTTCTCACTTTGGGGTCCCATAGGTGAAAATTCCTATTGGAGATTGATAAGTTGTCTCTTTATTGCCAAAAAGTTATAATTTAGGACATGTTACTATAGCTTATGCCACAAATTAATTTTAAAGGTTCAATTAAATTTATCCTAGGTGTAATAATATTTTTTATACATAAATATGATGTTTCTTATAGTTAATAAAAATAACTTCTAGTTTATATTCTATGCATGTATGATTTTAGATTAAAATTCTACATTTTTATTATATTGGGAAGGGCATTCTTGAAGCTGGAATGGGTGGTGGGTTTGTCAACAAAGCATAATAAGAGGAAAATAACATGGTATTATTCATTATCCACCCATAAATACATATTTTTAGTGCTAGTTTACAATTAAGAAGCACTAGAAATGGAGTTATAGAATAATAATTGGAACTTTGACAATATTTGTTGTCAGTGTTTCCACCCTCTTAAACAATAGTGAAAATGTATTTTTGGGTGGACTTGGACATTAGGTTCATGGTAAATTTTTTATTAACATATATAGACATTATCCAAGTGATATATTTTCACTTGGGGGTCCCATAAGTGAAAATGCCTGTCAAAGCTTGAGAAGTTGTCTCTTCACTGCCAAAAAGTTGCATTTTAGGACCCATTACTAAAACTTATGCCATGAATTGCTCTTGAAGGTTCAGCCAAAGTGATCCAAAAAAAATAAAAAATAAAAAAATAGACATTTAAAGGAGAGATATTATATTTCATCAAAATGACTTATATTATTTTGTTATATGCATGTCTAAAGTTAGGCTAAAATTCTACATTTTCTTGTATTGGGAAGGGCATTTTTGAGATCAAAATGGGTGGTGGGTTTGTTTATCTGTGATGATGGGAGGATAATAATGTCATCATAGATGTTATACACCCATATGGATGTGTTTTTAGTTCCAACATGTAGTGAATAAGCACTGTAAATGGATTTCTTGAACAACAAATGGAACTTTGACAACATTTGTTGCTAGTGTTTCTACCCTCCTATTTGACTTGGACATCAAGGTCATGGAAAAACATGTAATTAACCTATTTATATTTGATCCAAGTGATATTTTTTCATCTATGGGTCTCAGAGGTGAAAATGCTTGTTGAAGATTGAGAAGTTGTCTCTTCACTGCCAAATTGTTGCATTTTAAGACCCATTACTACAAATTATTCTATGAATTACAATTGATGGTTTAGAAAAAGTTTTTTATGTTAAAATAATAGTTTTTAAACATGTAGAGGATGGATCTTATGGTTCATAAAAAATGATTTATAGTTTTCATTCTATGCATGTATGAAGTTAGGCTAAAATTTTGCATTTTTTTTGTATTAAGAAGGGCATTCTTGAGGCTGAAATTGTTGGTGGGTTTTTTGACCAAGAATGAATGTAGTAAAATAAAATGGTACTATATTTTATCCACCCATATTTACATGTTTTTAGTTCCATTTTTTAGCAAAGAAGCATAGGAAACACACTTCTTGTTCTTAATAAATAAAACACACTCTTTTAGGTATGCTTCTTAATGAGTTTATTAAAGGATATTGACTTATATTACCTTAAAAATAATATAAACTATAAATTGGGGTTTATATTTATTTTTAAAAAATGAGAAACCAATTTCCCTTATTGGTTACTTAGGAAATTACATTTAATCTCTTTAAACTTGGGTTTTAGGTCTTTAGGCCTAATTGGCTTCTAATAGGTCAAAATTAGTATTTGAATATTTAAACCCATAATATATAATTTATTAAGGTATTTAAAAAATAATAAAGGTGATTCGAGATTCACACCAGGTTGTTTAACTCTAAAATAATGAAAACTCTCTTTGACCTTGATCACAAGTCTAAAAAATGAGCACCGATAGACAAATTTTACATAGTCCATTAGAACTATATTTAAAAGGATGGTATTGACTTAAAAACACATGGATTAGTTTTAAACATTATTATATAATTAATTTTAAAATTTAAGGTTGTTTGGTTTAGTAGTTTGGATCTTATGGCCTTTCAAGCAACCAATCCCTGAAATTGAGTTTAAATAGAAAATGAGGAGGCCAAGAGCAACAAAATATTTGTTCATAGAGATATTTAACTATTCCTTCAATTTAAAATCTAAAATATTGATTAAAGGTATAAAATTTGCATCTATCAGGATCTATACCCACTTATCAAGTCGAGATTCACAAGATAAAATCATCTCTCATTATTAGATAATTTGACAAACATTACACACAAGGACTACTAAATGTTTCACAAATGGATTTTATGCATGGATAAGGTTCCTATGACTTATAAATATCTTTTATCAAGTGAAAAAAAACTCATGACTCATATTTTAGTATTTACACTAACTCTTCCTTTGAAATAATCATGCAGTCCTTCAAATGACTTACAAAACTAATGGGCTTTCAACATGACATTTATTGATACAAGGCTTATGAAAAGTTTCTTAAGGTTATTCACATTATATTTAGACTACAAAAAAAAAATTATTCAACTCTTAATTGAATATAAAACTCACTTTAATACATACATACATATGTATATATATATATATATATATATATATATATATATATATATATATATATATGTATCTATATCTATATACACACATATGTGTGTGTGTGTGTGTGTGTGGGGGGTATGCATGTGTGTGTGTGTGTGTGTGTGTGTGTGTGTGTGTGCATATATATATATATATATATATATATATATATATATATGCATATATATATATATATATGCATATATATATGCATATATATATATATGCATATATATATGCATACATATATATATATATATATATATATATATATATATATATATGCATACATATATACATATATATATATATACACATATATATATATATACACATATACATACATATATATATATATGCATAAATACATATATGCATTATACACACACACACACACACACATATATATACATATATATATACATTTATATACATGTATGTATGTATTTATGTATATATATGTACATATATATGTATATGTATATATGTATATATACACACACATAGATACATACATACATATATATGTATGTATATACATACATGAAAAGTTTCTTAAGGTTATTCACATTATATTTATACTTCAAAAAAAAATTATTCAACTCTTAATTGAATATAAAACTCACTTTAATACATACATACATATTTATATATATATATATATATATATATATATATATATATATATATATATATATATATATATATGTATGTATATACACATATGTGTGTGTGTGTGTGTGTAAATACATACATACATATATACATACACATGCATACGTATGTACATACATATGTATGTATATATATCATGTATATATATATGTATATATATCATGCATATATGTATATATACATATATATATATATGTATATACATATATATATATATATACATAAATACATATATGCATAAAATATATATATACACACATATATATACATACATACATATATCTATATACATATATATACATGTATGTATGTATTCATATGTATATGTGTGTGTGTGTGTGTGTATATATATATATGTATGTATTTATGTATGTATATGTATATACATATATATATATATATATATATATATATATATATATATATATGTATATAAATATATATATATATACATACATACATATACATATATATGCATATACACATAAATACATAAATATATATATACACATAAATACATAAATATATATACATATATATACATACATATATATATACATACATATACATATACATATATATATATACATATATGTGTGTGTGTGTGTATGTATACATACATACATACATACATACATACATATATTTATGTATATACATACATGCATACATGTGTGTGTGTGCGTGTGTTTGTCAAATATTACTTAAGGGGTTTCTAGGCCAAACAAGGCTACTTGGCACAATTTTAAATTATGGATTGGGGCAAACACATTGATGGATTAAAAACACTTTCTCAAACATGAATACTCATTCCATCCTTTCTTTGTACTTGAAACCACAAGAATGACCAAAACTATCTTTTAAGCCTAATTATGCCTTCTTTATTATTTTTATCCAAATCAAAGATTTAATCCATTCCATAAGTTTTTTTTTATAGTTTATCACATCATGATAAATACATTTTAAAACATTCCGTAACCTCCTTTCACTTTAAATTCAAAGAAATTACAATTTTGTGTTCTTAGGCATAATACGAGTAGGCATTTAAGTCTGTCACATCTAAATTTTGTCCATGCATTAATTTATAAACCTTAGATCAACATGAAAACTTATTTAATGTATTCCTAGCATGAAAATAATCACTCATGATAGTTTTTAGAAATCTTTATAGTTCATTTGTCAAAAAGTATTTTTTTTCTCTTGAAATGCTAGGTTCGTTGTGACAGGGCAACAATCACTATAAATTGTATAATTTGAGTTATAATTACTCTAAAGACTTAATTAAACTTGTAAAAGGTCTATAAAATCTTTATATATAAACTCAATTTTTTTTTAAACTTTAGATGATCTCCAAAACATGAAAATGTCTAAAACATTAGACTTGCATTACATAGAATTATGTGTTTCTTGAACCCAATCCAATGAATTCAAGGCTTAGTGAAAAATATTACACATACAAACATGAAAATTTGTGTAGAAGTCCAAAAGTAAAATATTAACACTTTAAAATGTTTAAAAACACTCTATTTTATTTAAAATTTCTTAGTAATAGTTTGTTATAGGCATGTAAATGCTTCAAATTTCCATATGGTCCTAAAGGCTTTCTTCAAGAGCAAATGGATTATTTAATTAAAATTTTAATCTCTTAAACATAAAAATATATGTCAAACCAATAGATATATTTTAACTCCTTAGACTCTTAATTTTTTAAAATACTTGATCACCAACTTGCAAGTAACTTCTCAAGATAATATTGCATAAAAGAACTTCATGGAAACATAATTTAACACTAATTATCAAAATGAAATTTGCCAACTTATAAAGAAACCTTATTATTTTTTCAATTATTCATCATTACATAAATAATCATCTTTATTAAATTATTAAATGTCATTATAGGACCTTACAAAAGCCTGTAAACCTTAAAAAATGAAGAAAATACCAATGACTCTCAAAAACTAAGACCTCCTTTACCCATTCATTAGATTTTATAGCTATTTATAGTTCCTTTCTTCATGTCTTAAGCTTTATCACTTTTAAACTATAGGTTTATAAACTTATTTTATTGGAAAAAATCTTTCTCAACCAACATCCTCCTATGTTGGGTTTATTTTTTTGAGTCTTTAGGTACCTTTTACCCCAAGTAACTTGACCTTGTAACATTTACTATTGACTCATCCCTCCTTGGTGAGAAATACTTAAAATAAATTATATTTCATGAATAATTACACATAAAAATAACTAATGGAGAATTTTCCCTACACCATTACTAAGACCTTTACATGCTTTAATATATAAATGTTGGCTTTTTGGAGGTAAAACTACATATAAATCTAATGATTTAATAATCACACTTGAACATGACATTTTTAAGATTAAAATGAGCTTTCTAAATGATTACTAAATAATATTTATCCATATTCACTCTAGACATAATTTAAATTAAATTTTGATGGGAAATGTATTACAAACTACTACAAGGTATATTTGAAGCTTAGAAATTCTTCCTGCACACTTCCTAAGACTTAGCAAACCACTTATTGATCTCATTTACAAATGAAGACCATATTTACAAGATTGAAGATGTTTCTTTTACATCAAGGATGGTCTTAACTTACTCTTCTAACATCTCCAATATAAAATTTACTCCCATATAACATTTTTCATGTGGAATGAGACCACTATATGTGACAGTAAGTATAGAAAACCAAAAATTAAGGGTTTTATGAGTTCAAACAAAATTAAAGACTTGAAAATAATATATAAATGCTTGATTCCCACTAAAATTGATGAAATATACTAAGAGACACATAATATAACACTCAATACCTCTTTATTACATGGATTAAATATTTCAAAATTTTATATGGTCCTCTTTTTCATAAGGTAGACCTATATATCATTATGTGTAACCGTGCTCATAAATAAAATGAGTCTTTTTATGCTTGGATTCATTCTTTTCCACCTTCTCCTTATTTGGATAAATAAATATTAATTTGTTGAAGTACATAATAATCTTGGAATTAACTAAACTTATTCAATATACTCTCTTACTCACTTTGTTTCAACATAGAAAACTGAATTCAATAGGGTTATCAAGTGGTTATAATTCCTTTTATGTCCTAATAAGATAACTATGATTCAAAATAAACTTAAAAGACCCATAGCTATGTGGTAGACCTTCTAGAAACTACATTAAATCATAATTAATTAAAATATTGTCATATAATTACATAATTACAATTAAAAATTAAAATTTCATGTTTTGGAGGGGAACTCTCTAAAGACCCTAAAGGACTAGAGACATACTTATAATGATATTGTAATTAATTCAACCTTCTAGTGGATCTACTTAGGAGTCTACCATTTAGATAATATATAAATTTAACCCTATTATTATTGACTCATTCACCTCACAAGGCCTATGAAATTCTCAAGGAAATGATATTGAGCTCAGTGAGGCTTTTACAAAAGTTCCAAACACCAACTAGGTCTCCAAGTGACCAAGAAAACTTGACTCAGTCCTAGAAAACTATTACAGGATTGTGTAGGCATTTTAGGTTTTAAGAAAGATGTTTATTTTTCTATTTTACTCTCAATATTCCATTTATTGAAATATTTAATGGATATATATTGAATATAAAAGGGAGAAAATAATATTTGTTCAATTGGTTTCTCAAAAGATTAACTTAGTAACAACTATGCTCTTTTAGGTCTATGTAGGCCTATTTCTACCTTCTTGAAAGAACTTGGGCTTGATTTAGCTACATATTGATTTTTATTTTCTATTAAAATCTTTTGTAGTGATCACACAACCTTAAAAAAACTTCATACAAAGTTTGGAACCAAAGAACAAAACAAAACAATTGAAATAATATGGGTCTAATTTAAACTAATGAATTAATGTCTGAGTTTGAATAAATCCATTCCAAAGAAGATATATTTTGGAAATATAATAAAAGGGAGAATTGGTTAAATGAAGGATATAATAATGATTGTTTCTTCTATAATCTAGTCAATTAAAATTAAAACTCAAAAATCATACAAAATTCATAGTGAAAATATCATTAGTAAGGTTTCACAAATAATATGACCAATTATATTTTGCCCACTATCACATGACTTTCAATCATCTAAAATTATCAAATAACCTTAAATTATCAAATGTGGATCAATGGTCAAACATTAAAATGCATTATTGATAACAGATGTTAAAAAAACATCATTTATCATAAATTAGTTTCACAATATAATAATAAAATCCATAAAGGCTTAAAAAATAAAAATTTAATAGAATGTTAGGTGAATGCCATATAGGCACATGTACAATGTCAATAGTACATATATTTTCATTATAGGCATATAAAAAATGTGTACATTTCCATATAGGCATACAAAAAAGTACATCATGTAAGATGTTAGCTAATCATCAAATAGCCTCCCTCTCTTTGCCTTCTTCAAATAAGACCCTCCTTATGATGTCATGTTGCTAGATAGAGATCCATAAAATTCTTTGGATTACTCTAAGGTCTAACTCGAGGTCCTATGCTCATAGCTCACTTACATTTGAACCTATTCAAATATAAGTATTATTAGAAAATTAACGTAAAATACATGCAATGAAGTTAAGAAATTAATTTTAAAATAGAATAAAAAACATTTAAACATGCACTTACTACAATCTCATGGTCCCTATAAATATTATTTTGGCACTTGATTGGGTAAGTGGTAGGTTGAGTTTCATGAAAATGCATCTAAAATGAGGAAGAAACATGAGATGTTTCCCTACTAATCATTTGAATGGGACTATAAGATGTCATGGGATAACTTTTCATACATAATACATTCACATAAGTTATATTTGTTAGGAAAGTATGTAGTAAAATTATTTAAAAAAACCTTTTTTATAATTCAAAATTACAAGTTAATATGTACCTCTATGAGGACATGTTTGGATGACATTATTGTAACAATGCCTATGTCTATCTCCACTTGCAGTGATGGAGGAGTGTATACTTGATACATCAACTAAACAAATAAGTTCTCACTTAGTTTTTTATAAAGTATTAGAGATATATGTCAATTTGTTCTCTTTTATTAAACCAAGAGTGTAATATATACTAAATTCTTTTATCTATATAAGTAAAATATATCATACTAACATGGGAAACTACTATAGTGGATGGACCATTAACTGGCTCTATATATGTAAACAATGGATGCATGAGATCCAATCCTACAAATGTGGGTTGTGATGATGAAGGCATCATCTCCTATTATAACATAAAAAATTACATATATATTATTCATTTTATATGTAAATTATTTTTAGATTTTAAATTTGAAAATATAGATTAAATTTGACATGAAATTTATATAAAAAAATACATGCATCCATGTAATGGATGATGATTAGATACCAAATGTGAGTGCAATAAAATATTCACTCAAGACTATATCATCCAAATCCTATGAACTACCAACAACATAATCATCAGACTGTCTAATACATATAGCTCCATAAGATCTATAAGGATGGGATTAGGTACACACACTAGGTGGCATATTTCCAACATTAGTCATTAAAAGCCTACTCATATACTAAATGGGTGTATCAATAAATACACTAAGCACATATAGAGTGTTGATATCCATGACCTCATTCATCACATAAGAGATCTTAGAATGAAGTGGTTTTTTTAATAAGGATCCTTTCAAGTCAATTAGTCACATGATGTGCACTTGGTCGATCCTACATAGAGCATTTCCCTTAGCCTTGAAACTTAACCTAATAAAAATAATCTAGAATCTCATTGAGGATAAACTCACAATAGATTTTACTCAAAAAATACAATGGGACCTCATGGTTTTTACATTATGGATAATCAAACTTCATACACCATCGATCACAAAAATTAGATTTGATCATATTATGTTGTCGCCTATGGATTGGGAAACATTTAGTAGTTACTATAAATGCTACATTGGTGATTAGGTCAATGAATAATGTACACATGGTCACTTTTGATATTTCTTTATTTTTGACATCACATGTTGATAATTTATCATCATAATAACCCATAAAACCATTTTGATATGATTCCCATCTATTAATTTGACTCATTATCGAGTCAACTTGACTTACTATTGACTTTAGGTTATTGGATATATATGTGTGATGGGTGGTGGTAGATGTAGGACCCCTTATTCTCTTGATTACTTGCTCAAATTCAATTTTATTTTCCATAATGTGTGAAGCTAGATCCTCTTGGTTACTTAGGGGATATTATGGAATTGTAGGAAGGGTGGAGGAGTATGAGGGTTAAGATGGTTAGGTGGAGGGTTAGCTAGAGGATTAGGAGGGTTAGGTGGATGATTAGCCATAGGATTAGTAGGGTTAGGTGGAGGGTTAGGAAGAAGGTTATGGTATTTTGTATTAGATTGGTCTATTTAAAACAAACAATTTATAAATTAAACAATATAAAATACAAAAATTTGGTAAAATACAAGGTTAATAAGTGTAGTTTTTGATCAGTTACCTCATCTATTTGGTAGCATCATGAAGTTTGGGACATGTTAAAATTTTCAATGGACTTATATTGAGTTTTAATCTATTTAGATGAGAAAAATGTTCGTAGAATAAAACTTGGGACTTGTAGAAATAAAAAATTGAGGTCCTCAATTATGAGTTTTTAAAAAATAAAATAAAATAGGGAATGTGTATGCATTACCATAAGGTTTATGTGTTATCATAAAATGAATACACATTATGGGTCAACATTTACCAATCTAAAATATGAATAACATGTATGAAATTAAATGGGTATGTCCAAATAATTTCCATTCCAACTTCATGTGCATACCCTTATGTGTGGTAGACATCACTAAGGAAAATTTGATTGGACTATTTTTGGGTGGCCTCAAATATACTATCCAATTTGAGGTTTAAATGGTTCATCCCAATAATGTATCTAAAGATATAATAAGGGCACATCTAGCTGATGAAAAATATTTGATCAAATAAATACCTTTCACTAATTTTTATGAATAGACCTTCCCTAAACCGACATTTTTTACAACCTAATAGATTAAAACCTCAACAAGTTGAATAAAAACATGAAAAAGGTTTTTATTTTGGATGTGATAAAAAATGGAATAAAGGACATCAATGTGATAAAAATAGGTTATTTTACATTGAAGTCACCAATGAGGATGAAGATGATGATGAGACTTTAGGGGCAGGTTTGGAACAACTTGAGGATGAATCTAAAGATTCTCAACCTAATATTTATTGTCATGAACTTTCAAGAATTATTTCTCCTCAAACTCTTAATTTGGTGTGTTTATTTAAGAAACATAAGGTGATTATGTTAATTGAATCTAGGAACACAATAACTTCATTAATAGTAAGTTGGCTACTCATTTGACCTATTTTATTTACCCAACTCTATAATTTTAAGTCATGATTGTAGATAGTGGTAAAATAAACTATTATGGAAAATGCCATAGCATTAAGCTTACTATGGGATACTACTTACTATATTCCCCTATGTTTGATATTCCCATGAGAGGAGATGACATTGTTTTAGGAGTGCAGTGGCTCACCACTTCGGGAAATATTGAGATGAATTTCCAAGAATTATTCATGATGTTTCATTCATAATTCAAAACCTTTGAAGTGTGTCAATTATGGGATAAATCTTGACAAGTGGTTAGTTCCCATAAAATGATGAAGATTCTAAGAAAAAGGTGTAGAAGAATTTGTGGCATGCTTATTTTCCATAGAGGTTCAACTAACCAAGGTATCTACACATCCTATTTTGTAAAGGGTGTTGGATGACAATTTAATTATTTTTGATGACATACTAAAAGTAATTTATTCAATTCATGCACATGGTCATACCATCAAGCTCATTTCAAAAAGGATAGTATAAGATATGTTGGAGGTAGGAATCATTTGACACAATCAAAGAAAATATTCCTCCTTGATGGTCATGGTGTGGAATAAGGATGATAGTTAGAAGATGTGACTAGACTATAGAGAAATCAACAAGTACACCATAGAATACAAGTTTCCTATTCTAGTAATTGACGATTTGTTAGATGAATTACATGGTGCTATTTATTTTACCAAGTTAGACCTTCATTTTAGGTATCATTAGGTTTGTATCCATGATGATGACATACTATTGGGACCCATTTTTGGATCAAGTATATGGACCATGCCAGCTAGACCAATATCGATGTGAGGCAAACCATGGGGTGGTTGCTTCCCATTTTGTAAATTTTAGCACCAAATAGAGAAGTCCCTATGGATCATGTGCTAGTTGGTGGGTAGTTACATAACACTGAATTACATAAAGACATCCCTACCAAGACTTGGACATGGCATCTTGAGAAACATGGATGTCTAAGAGTGGAGTAGGTGAAATAGTGACCCCTTAATGACATATTAGTGTATGACATGCACTCATCCACCCTAGATAGAATAATGGAGCTGGTGAACTTATGATATCTTAACACTTGGCATATACCCATCTGACCTAGATAAATATGTCCCATTGGCTATAAAATAAGGCCTACGTTTGAAGAAAGAGGGAGGCAATTAAGTGAAGTGAATCCCTGATAGAATGAAGAGTAAAATAGTAGTATTTTTTGTCTTGCATATTAGTTTAAGTAGTTGGATTATATAGCCCAAGCTTGTATGTGAACTACTAGGCATAAATAGAGTTAGGATGAGCATATGCTTTGTTCCTTTGTATTACACTTTGTTGTTGGACTATAAGTTAATGAAGAGATGAAGTATTGAGCCTTATATTATAACTTGTATAATATTATGTTTGTGAGTTAGCTTTATGTGAGTAATAGTGTAGCTATTTATTTGAATGTATTATGAGAATGAGGTTCTCCCTTGGTTTTTAATGGCATCTTTGTGCCATATAGAGACCTTGAGCCACTTATAAAGCTACTAAGTATTATAGATAGGATATACCAAGGTTCCAAGACCCATGCCTAGAGTGATACCCTGAGAATGAGTCTTGGAGATAAATCCATCCCTAAGATTTGCATAAGTAACCAAATGACCATTAACCTACTACTCAACAACTTACACCTATAAGATCTCAATCTCACTAGAGATGGATTTGCACCTTATAATCTATGCTCTCATGAAAGCTTGGACCTAGTGACTTTCCTTTGAAGGACCTAGCATTAAATGGGTACCTAAACCCCTCTAGCCAATGAATAAGTCCCTTTGAATCCTAAGTTTCACCATGATGTAACAAGCCCAATGCAGGCTCAGTCCCTTCACTATTACACTTTAAGTGAGTGCACAAGGCTTACACCTTGTGTGAAACTAATACTAGTAGCATAACATGATTAAATGTTTTTTTCCAAACATTACTCTCCTCACACCTAGCCCCACCAAGACTAAAATTTACTTGGCTTGATTGCTAAGCATATGACCAAGTGTACAAGCCAACCTAGTGAACTTTACTAAAACATTTTGGTTCCATTGTTGAGACCTATGTTTAATTTTACTATTGTAATGGTGTAATAGAGTGATTATATAACAATCACTCAAGAATATTGATCATTGGATAGAGAAAGTAGAAGATAGTTTCATACAAAGGCATCCTACATGCAAAGGATAGAAGTTACAAAAATGGGTATAAACCAACCGATACGACACTTTATATGAGGTGTTATTTGATGAGTTACCTAAGCATGTGTACTAGTAATTAGTTACCTACACTACTACTAGAATGAAAATCTATATATAATATCTTGAGTTGACCACAGAGCATGTAGAGAAGCTAGATATCTTGGATGAAATTTGGATGTGCATTATGGATAAGTTGTGGAGAGGCACATTGAAAAACTACATGTTGGATTTCACATTGTTAACTTTCTCATGCCCAAAAGTAGAGTACAATTTTCTTTGTAAACTAAGGGACTGATTCATAAGAGGGATCAACACCCAAATGAAAAATCTTCTAGTGGAATATGATATAGAAACTATAAGAATGGAAGGCTAAAGTCTTTACATGTATGAGTAAGCACAAAAGGTGAGAAGGGGAAGTATAGGTAAAGTGCAATAGAAGAGGAACACTAACCTAACACTAGAGAGATCTAGAGGATAAATTATAGTAAGTAAAGGTGTAGGCTAATGGAGGATCTAGAACTTGTAAGTGCTGAGAGGACCCATAGCAAGCAATAAGGGTATAGGGAAGGATCCTTTGAATTATAGTAGTATGAAGAGAGATAAGAAGAAATAAGAGACTAGACTCGGTAGTTGGGTGTAGGATATAGTGGGTTCCTAAGAGATATGGTGCTTAAAAACACACCAAAATCACTTATCCCCATTGAACCTAAAGTGCAAGCTCATGCACTAGCTTTACCACCAAATGATAGAATTATGGTAACTAAACGTGTTATCAATATAGACTTTGATAGGGTCTAAAACCTAGATCAATAGTTTGTAATTGAGAAAGTAATCCCTTATGAGTAACTGAGTAATAGTATGGTGAATATAACAAGTGCCAAGTTAGGAGCTTTAAACATAAGTACAAGCATTCTTGTGTAAAGGATTTATACTATGCTAACTAGGTAATAGCATATAGGAAGTGGCATGATGCCACTACTG
Source organism: Torreya grandis (assembly GCA_037957365.1). NCBI lineage: Eukaryota > Viridiplantae > Streptophyta > Pinopsida > Cupressales > Taxaceae > Torreya > Torreya grandis. The sequence continues at coordinate 237,960 of JARHVA010001233.1, forward strand.
AGTGGTACTATGCTAACAAGTTCAACAATATAACCTACTCCATTAGGGTCAATGCTCAACCTTACAATTGGATGCATTGGAGGGCCACCTCTAACATAGATGAAATGGGTTAATCACTTCATAATTTGGTGCTACCCAATCAATAGGTCTATTATGAGATGGAGATGCACTTGCTTGAGTATCATAGAGTTAACAATGTTTTAGATCATGTCTTAAAGTGTGAGTTTTAATGGTGTGCCTAGGGCATCACTCATCCCAAGTGTAAGGAAACCTAGTTTTTAACCACCCTACTAAATTGTACCCATACCTGGTATCAAAAAATTGATCCAAACTAGGCTATGGTTCACTACAATGTGATAAAGGAATCCTTCTTGAAAGAGTTTGATATCCCTAAGTTTGAGCAACAAAGCATCATGGTGCTCAAAGAAATCAACCAAGGGTTATCTGAGAGTATACACCTGTATGATGTATGGTTCAAAAATCTTATTTTGAATCTTCTATATGACATTTACCCCTCCCAGCATGTGTAATGGTTTATTAGAAGCCTATTAGTACCTTTCAGATGTGAATTATCTATGAAAACCCTCACAAACCCTACAAAGTGCTTAAAGTCATGCTAAAGGATGAGGTGGTAGGTAACATCAATACAAAGATCAAACCATTCATGGAGGTGTATATTATGTCAATGGCCTCCCAAATATATAATATAACCACTAGTTTAGTACATGACATTCACAGAAGGTTATGGTGTACCGACTATGAAATGGAGGGACATAACAAGAATAACTACTCATGAAGGACTATTCATGCCCTCTTTTTCAATTGCAAAGTTTGTCATGGGCTGAATGACTCTCAAAATTATCCCTTATTATAGCACATAAGCCAAGTGAACACCACTATTTACTATAAAATGTGTGATACTTATACACATTATATAGTATACTATAGATTCATTGATGAGATACATGAAAACATGGAAAGAGGTGTGAGACAGGGGATGAAATTAGGTGGTGGTTAGGTGGGTCAAGGGAATGAAGCATATGGCCAAAATAATATGGGTTATGGGAATCAATGAGGCATGCATGGGTGAGGAGGAGGATATGGTAGAGGAATATTCCCACCATGATCATGCTATAAGTTGGGTCAACTAAACTCTATCAACATTACTACCCCATGCATCCAATTTGTGTGTATTATTGAGGACCAATTTAGTCAAAGAATGCCTAAACTTGTACAAAAAGATAACTCAAGGTTGTCTTGGTGCAGATAGAGGTGTTGTAATGGTGATGTAGGAGTTTAAAGAGGAAAGGTGGGATCTCAAGCCATAACAGACTTGTAAGGAATTACATAAGGTGTAGGCCATGACTTGAAGTGGTTTTACCACTCAACCACCCACTATGCTAAACCAAGATCTGCACCTAGAGTATGATGAATTGAGTTGTAATGAGTGCATAATGTGGTCATATCTAAAAATTGCACCATAACCTAACCCTGCATAGTAGGACATTTTGTAATAAGCCATGAGCATGATACATAATTTACCAGGAAAACTTTAGTTGGCCAAAGATTTAGAGGCATATGCCACTACTTTATATAGGAGGTAAGATCACTAGGAGGCTAAAGTATAGGAATTGATTGAGATCCTAAACCTCTTATAAACTAAAGGAATATTGGCCCTGATAAAATATTTTTTGATAAAGCATGTAGGGAAGAAACCAAAAGTAGAGTCTATACCTTAGATGATTGAGGTTTCTACACCACATATGGAGTGGACACATCAAGTAAGGCATACTTATAATGTTGAGTATGGCCAAGAGTTATTGATAGATGCTACCATTAATGGGTCGTTATTTTGTGAAGTACTAGTTGATATAGGCATAAAGGTTAGTATTCTAACAAAAAACACTTAGGAAAAGATGGGGTGGCCATCCTTGAGGCATTCAACTCACATTTTATTTATGACTAACAAAATCTAAGTGTAGCCTATCAGTATCTTAAAGGGCACCATTACAGATATTATGGGCACCAAGTTCCACATTGACTTTGAGGTCATCAAGTTGGAAGAATAGAACAACTATCTAACACTCTTAGGGAGACCATGGTGATATGCAAATAACATAGATATTCACTTTAATAAGTGTTATATGAATTTTTAGAATGGAAAGGAAAGGGTGGTGATCCTTATTTAAAGTGATCAAGGGCCCTCATGCATAGAAATTATGGATCATGAGGACAAGATCAACCACATCTATAATCTAACATTATAGGGTACCAAGAAGCTCAACCCTAATGACTAAGGCATGATTACATGAGAGGATGGGAAATAAGATTTTGATATGATTGATGTCACCTATGAGTGATGGATCAAAGAAGCTCATGAGGTCACTAGTCAAAGGTGCCTCCTAGTGTACATAGATGGGCCATGACCAACCAGGATAGGTTTGGTTAGGATTGAGCACCTATAGAGGAAATGGGTCCCCTATGCTCAAAAGGTGGAGAAAAGGGTAATTCAACTCAATAAAGGGAATATTACAACACTTACAAAGTATGAAGAGAGTTATTAGATAGAAAATTATGTCCAATAGATTGAATCCTGCATCCCAATAGAGATAGATTGAATGGTTATACTAGTGCATACCTTGAAATGCACTATTGCTCACCAGTAGGCAGTGTAGAGACCTAGCTTGCCAACTTGGTAGGATGTGAAGGTAGTGATATGAACTTAGTTTGACAAAATTAATGAGGATTTGGACATACCTTTTTACATTAGTGATTCTAACCCAATCATGTATGTGCATTTATGTGAATAAACCTAGACTGCCTATGGAAAGAATACACCAAGAGGCCTATGGGTGCACAAATTTTATAGGACATTGAAAATATGGGTGAAAAAATGGTACATTATAAATGAGACATGACATGAGACCAAAAAATTTAAAATTTTTAAGGAGAGGTTTGTGCACACCTTCTCCTTTTCTTCATAGAACCGATAGTTATTACAGCCATTACAAGTCATCTATAAGGCAGTGTTTGAGGACACTGCTATCTTAGAAGATCACCTGAAGGATATGTTTGGGTAAAAATGGATAGCACTCTTGATATTATTTGAAGAGATGGTGCTCAATAATGACTCTATTAAAGAAGATTATGAGACATGAGAATAATGCAATTGGAAGGCCCTAATAGGTAGACAAAAGCTTGTGCACCTTGTGGATAGAAACAACCTAGATGATGAACATCTAATGAATCTTCAAATTAAGACAATAGAGGGGATGAGGCAAGTTTAATACTCTCATTAAGAGAGAAATGAACCCTACTATGTTCCACTCAAGACCACTAAAGTGGATTTTAGTATTTAAGATGAGTTAAATATCACCATTATAGATGCTTACTAGTCTAAATTAGAGCTAGCATAAATTATAGACCTCCTAAAATAATTTTAGTACTTGTTCTTGTGAATTTATAAGGACATGAAGGGCACCCACCCTTCACTTTAGAAAATGAGCATCAAGTTGGTGGATGGTATGAGGCCAGTCAAGAAGTGCCCATATCAGATGAATCCTAATCTCCATGCCAAGGTAAAGGTGGAGATTGATGGAATGTTGGAGGCTAACATCATCTACCTAGTACAAAAATCTAAATGGGTGAGCTTGATGGTCATCAACATCAAAAAATATGGATGCATATGGATTTGCATTGACTATAGGATGTTTAACACCACTTGAATCAATGATCCATTCTCAACCCTGTTCACTGATGAATTCATATATGGAGTCATAGGTTTCAAAATCTACATTTTCATTGATGGGATTTTAGGTTACCATCAAGTGTAAATTGAGGTGGAGATTAAGCCCAAAACAACATTTGTGATTGAATGGAGTTGTTTCATTTATAACATGATTCACTTTGGACTCAAGAATGCACCATCCATATTATCTAAGGTAATGATAACTACCTTCAAGGAATTTATCCATAGGTTCTTCCAAGTATATCTTGATGACTAGACTATGTATGGTCTTGTAAAAGATCACTATGACAATTTGTGCCTCATGTTTGAGAGGTGCAGGTAGCTTGAGATCTCCTTAAATCTAAATAAGTGCATCTTCATAACTCCATTTAGGAAATTACTTAGGCACATCATTTATAAGCAGAGTTTTCTTGTTGATCCATCAAAGATAGCCATAATAATCTAGTTCTAGACTCCCTTAATGTAAAAATATGTTCACACCTTTTTAGGCCATTATGGCTACTATACAAAGTTAATTCAGAGCTATGCAAAGATTACAGTACCCCTAAAAGAGATCTTGTTTAATTATGACCCATTATAATGGGGTTAGGTGCAAGAGGAGGACTTTGAGACAATAAAGCTAAAATTGGCTAGTGCACCAATTCTACAATTTCTTGACTAGATGACTCCTTTTCAAATCCATGTTGATGATTCAATATCTTCCATTAGCACCATGTTAGTGCAACCAAGTGAGGGCAAGATGGACCGCCCCATCTCCTTTACAAGTAAAAAATTGATGTAGGCAGAGCACAATTACACCACCACTGAGCATGAGGTGATAGAAATGGTCTATGCCTTATAAAAATTTAGGTAATACCTATTGGCAACCCCATTCATATTTGTCATAAAATACTAAGTACTTAATTACCTCATAAACAAGATTATTTTACATGGGTGCATATGTAGATGGCTTGTTCTCTTTCAGGAGTTCTAGTTCCTTATTATCATCAAACCTAGGAAGTAGAACTTCAGGCTAGATCATTTATCCCATATAAGTTATAGTGATGTAGTAGTGCCAATTAAAGATGACATGACAAATGTGTAGCTAGATATATTTTACCATTTTCTTTGATATCTAGTAGAGATTGTTGCTTTCCTAACTTTGGGGTTTGTGCCCTAGGCCTTGTCTACTAAGGAGAAGAAACATCTCTCAATTTGTACCACCCCCTTCTAGCTCATTGAGGGGGAGATATACAAACTGATTAGGGATGAATATCTATGTTGGTGTGTTTTAGATCATGAATGGTACTCCATCCTACAATAATGTCATAAGGGGATCACAAGAGGCCATTGCATTAGCAATGCAATGATGTGTAAGGTATTTCAGTTAATCTTATAGTGGCCAAGCTTATTATAAGAGGCCAAGGAGTATGCAAAGGCATGTGTTATATGCCAAGGCACTAAAAATCCTAACCACTAATATGAGATGCCTCTCATTCCCATTCTTGCCTAAGTTCCATTCAAAAAATGGGCTATTAACTTTTTTTAGGCTGATCACTCTAGTAGCATAGTACATAGGTGCCAGATATATTTTATCAACCACTGAGTATTTCACCAAGTGGGTTGAAGCCTCACCAACCAAAGACTTCACAACCATAATAAAACACATTTCATATGGGAAAAAATCATTAGTAGGTATGGGTTCCCATTAAGTTTGACTAGTGATAGGGGTAGTCATTTCATCAATGATATGGTGCACATTCTTTTGATTGAATATATGGTAGAGCACCACAAGACTACCCCTTATCATCCCCAAGCCAACAACATGGTTTAATCCTTTAAAAAAATCCTAGGAACATGCCTATAAAATATATGTAATATTGGTCACAAGGATTTGGATGATTGAGTTTTAGTAGTACTTTGCGCATACCACATGACCTATAAAAACCTAAACAAGGCTACACCATTTCAACTAGTGTTTAGTGCTACAATAATTCTACCCATGGAATTCATGATTCCTTCCTTATGTATTACACAAATTAGTTGACTAGATGACCAAGAAATTTTTTAAGCACAAGGTTAGAAGACTTGGAGTGCTTGGATGAGAAGTACACCCAAGCTAAATAGAGGTAGTAGATTGAGAAGGCATGTTAGAAGCATTGGCATGATAAGCGTATCAAGAATAAGGAGCTAACTGAAGGAACATTAGTACTACTCTATGTTTCTAAGTACTTCAAGGTCCCAAGAAAAGTGTAAATATGATGTATGGGCCCCTACATCATCCATCACATCTTGGAAACATGTGCATGTAAGTTATACATGTTGTCTAAAAAAATCTCCCTGGGCATTTCAATGACAACTAACTGAATCCATATAGGTAATAAGCTGCCACATGTGCCATGAGAATTATAAATTCTAGGTCAAAAATTAGTTTGAGTTGAGCTAACCAAAATAAAGTTTGTCATAAGATGAACCATCCTTTTATTTTAATGTGTTCCTCATATAGTGTTTATAGGTGTAAGTGGCATGCAATGGCCAAAAAAACTTTTGTGTTATCACTTCATGCATAATTTTAATTGGGTGAGTCAAGCATTTCCACCCATAAGCACATGAGGCTAGATATCTAAGTAGTTGGTGTGTAAAGCTTAACAAGTTTAAGTAGTATTTAGAGATACATATCTGTAAGATGAAAAGTATAGGCACCTTAAAGTCATAAGAACAAACCATTCTAGTGCTACCTTTATGCCATAGTTATGAGAAGGTACATCAATTGAGATAACCTTAAAGGCAAGAAGTGAAGATGCCCAACATGGTTGAGTGTAAGGTAGATAGTGAAGATGCACTTTAGAAGTATGCAAGAACACCATAAATATAAAAAAATGTTGAAGGGCTAGCGTAAGAGATTTGTATGGGGTAAGACAAGGCCAAGGCAAGATGATGTGCAATAAATATACCAAAGAAGAAAAGTACACTTGAAATAAGAATGTAGCTAAAATATAGTGGAACCAAAGAAGCTAAATCATGTGCATATGAGGTGATACACCAAGGTTAACATAATAAAGGCAAAGGTCATGCTAAGGATACATGTTCAGAAGGAAGTCATCCAATATATCTAGTGTCTAGCTAGGAAGAAGTGGTAAGTGACCGTTTGAACCACACTTCACTTCACAAAAAAACCATTAGGATCATTCAACGAGGTAGTAGTGGTGGCATAAAAATACACATTTAATGCATATAAAATAAAATATTTTTAAATATATCATAGATTTTCAAGATTTTTAAGATATTGAGATGCTTTCACCATTAAGCCTACATTAATAATTGTTGGTGATAAGAGAAGGCTATAAATTAGTACATGACTAACTGAATTAAGTTACAAAGTTTACACTAACTCAGACATAGATCAATCCTAAACAAGAACTAGAGAGCCAAGGAAAAAGAACCCTATCACAGTAAGCATTTGAGTAATCTAGGTACCTTAGAGTTAAAAGAAGGATAGAAAAAGAGAGTGCATACACATTGAAGACTAGTGTGAAAGATTAAAGAAATATTTAGGAATAGAACCACATTAAACTAGGAATCCATCACCCAAGCCACCATTAATGGCTAGTGAAGCTTAGGACCAATAAAAAAATCATAGACCCTATGACTATTAAAGCTCTAGTCACCATTCGAGGCTTCAACAAGCCACACCTCTCAAGGTTTAATATTAGTAGATTCAGAATGGTGAAGAAGAGGAAGAAAACAAGCTCTATTCTAGTATAGCTAGAACCCAAGCAAGTAAAAATTATTGATGAATCATCTACCACCAAGACAAAGGCATAAACAGTTGAGGTGGTTAGCATCACAATGGTGGATATTAAGGTTATAACAAAAATGTCTTATCAATACATGTAGTTTCTATTAGAGGTATTAGTAAGATAATGATGGCATTCCTTTGCACACATATACTAGTTAAAAGTGTAAAACCACTAGACATCGATCCATTTCAAGGACTTGGCACAAGACTGGATGGTGGATACAGGGCATAAGATCCCAGATGGTGATTCTTTTTTTGATGTCTCAATTCAAGTTAATCTAAAAACCTTAGGTACAACTAAGATCTATGAGTACCTTGTTTTAGAAAAATTGAAGATCTCATCTAATTCTTTCTCTCATACATCTATGAGGAACACATATACTTTGTAGGATGGTGTATGAGGATCTCTATGTAGATGATAAAATGGATAACTAAGATTTTATACATTGGTAGAGACATATATTAGCTAATAGATGATGATGAAGAGGTGGAGCACATTTTTAATCTCTTAAATTATTTAAAGGGTGGATATACATTCCCAATCAATAGGTATGGGGATCCTAACATGAGGGTGACAACATGCTTCATGAGCTCAAAGTTATGTCCTAGTAGTTGGTGGATAGATGTGTCCAAGGTATATCTTTGTGTGGCCTATCATATGGTGTAGGGAATCTAGTTTAATATTTCATAGTTTATTGCCAAAGAATTTACCAAGAATGCACTTGAATGCCACAATGCCAAAGGGACCTTTAGGTGGGGCTCCATCCTCATCTTGATCATAATGGAAGAGATTATGATCCCTAATGGAAGTGAAGACAACCTATGGGTGTCTCAAAACACCATGAATCCCCCACATATAAGTATAAATACTAAACCTACCCTACCAACTTCAATCCAAAATACAAGACTTGTATAATGCACTAGTACAATCAATACATCAAAGCCTTTGGACTGGAGTGATGAATTCCCTAAGGGCTTCCCAGGAGCATGTTTGAGATGGTAACTTTTACCATGATGTAACACTACTATATCATGTGATTGACACTAAAGGATAGGAATAACTTAGGATGGTTGAATATCCCCTTCACATTTTGATTAGAATACTTTGGATATATGGTGCACTAGATCCTAAATATGTAGAGAATGGGCATTTTAGTTAAGGAATTGGATGAAAAAAGTTGAAGAATGAGACACAGGTTCCCCCATGTAGATAGAAGCATGACAAAAGATGAAGAAGATGACTCAAATCACCCAAACATTAATCTAGTCTAAGAGGTCACCATCCTTGGATTCATCTATAGGCTCTACTATGAAATAAAGCTAAGGAGGAAGGATTACAGTGTCGGGTTTATCACTGAGCAAAGAAAAAACCCCTGTCTAGATTGAGGATGAGGAAACCCCAGTGCCCATCAAAAAGAAGAAGCCCTTAAAGAAGAAGAGAGGGAATGCCTTAAAATAAATTGAGGAGTAGATGAATCTTAATATCACTTCATAAGGGGAAGCATATACCTTAGATTCATCCAAGAAGCATGTGAAATTCATGAGCAAGGCCTCCCCTAGTATAAAGGAGAAAAAGAAAGGGAATGCTCCCTCTTCAATGCCCAAAATTATTATATCTAAATAAGAGGAAATAGAGGAGTTTTAGGAAGAATATTTGGGGTGGGGCACATACATTAAACCCAAAGTTGAAGAGTCCTTTTCTAATGAAATGTCTCCCTTCTTGCCACCCTAGGCTAAACTAGAAAGGCCTAAGTGAAGATTGAGAAGACTTGGATCTAGTGAGGCTAAAACACAAAGGGCATATGAGATATAGGAATAGAAATAATAAATGGTTAAGGCATGAGTGTTGATGGAAGTGATTTAAATGGTGGAGGTCAAAAAATAATGTTAGGAGGAAGAACATAGGGTGTAGGAGGTGAAGGAAGAAGGAAAGAATATGAGATAGAAAAGGAACTTGAGGAGGCAACCCACTCAAGCATGCCAATAGAGGAGGAACTAAAGCATAAGTGGGAAGGTATGAGATTTCCTAAGGACCACATCCACTCAATGTTAAGTTTGTACCATAAGCTTGAGGCTATGAGATCCAAGGGGATGTCCCAAGTAAAGATCAATCAAATAAATGTTGAAGAGATAAGAGAAAGAGAGAATAAACACATCACACAAGCTATGAAAAATAATGCCAAAAAATAAAATTTCAAGAAATAAGAGGAAGAAATAAAGGTTGAATTATAAAAGGCCAAGAAGAGGGAGAGAGAGGAGAGGGTGGCTTGGGAGGAAAGGGCATGCATGTTAGAAGAAAAGGAGAAAAAGAAGAGTCCTTCTAGCATAGAACCCAAGGAAGAGAATTTACCAGAGAAGACAGCTAGTCCCTCTACTAGGATAAGCTGGGAATCTACACAATAGGTGTACCCTAACTCTAAAGGGGTGCTTGAAAATATAGAATGTGATATTGGCACCTCAGAGAAGTAAATGGAGGCAACAGGGCCATGATAAGAAGAAATGGATGAAGGGGAGAAGTCCATAGAAGAACCCCTACAAGAACAACACAATGATGGGTCTAACACCAGATAAAGAGAAGGGAAAGACAAGAAAGAAGAAGGAGAATATGAACAAAAAGAGGGAAAATAAGGAGGAGAAGGGGAAAAGAAGGCACCAGCATGGGCATAACTGCTAGTGAAGAGGAGGAATTGGAAGAAGGTGAGGAATATGTGCCAAGGAATAGACAAAGGGTACAATAGGAATATAAAAAATATGAGGATTTATACTTGATGGAATGCATGCTACCTAGAACCACCATAACCCTAACATGCCACTAAGTCTCTTGGGTGCTAAACTGCTACATGGATGAACCTAAATTTGAGTTTTCAACCAAGGCAATTTGGGGTGCCAATAAGCTGAAAGAGGTTCATGAGTATTAACTCCTAAACCCCCATAGCCTAAAACCTATGCACTTTACCAATGCATTAATCAATATGGCCTCCTTTGTATCATAAAATAATATCATTAATGATGCTCATGCATATAGCTAGATGAAGGTAGTGAAGAAAGCTAAGATAGAGATTAAGGAAAACAATCTAAAACTCAAATGACTAGTGGAGCACATAGGAGGGGTGGAACCATCAATCTTGGATGAGGTGGACACTTTAGATAAGATTTAGGTTGATTAGGTTTGCACACTCATGGAGCAGATGCTCCTTGGGATAAGGTTAGTGCTCAAGGAAGAGGAAGACCCTTATGAGGCCTTAAGGAGAGAATTGAATAAAAAGTTGGATATGGTGGAGGACCTCTTCACCATACTTGAAGAGGGTATATAATAAGTAGATAATATTTTTTGTATCTTTTCCAACCAAGTATCATTAATTGATGCATGCCTCAAGAAGGAAAAGGAATAAAAGGACACTCTATTCCAACAATCCTTCACGGTGATAAAGACTGAGCATATGCAGATAATGGCTAAATTCAGATCCATTAGTACTCAACTAAAAATGCAAGATTAGGACTTGGAGGTAGTCTTCTACACCTTCTAAACTAAGGGTAGTGAGTAGGGAAAGATTTTAGAAGGTAGGGTGAAAAATGTGAAAGAAAGGCTCAAAGCCTGTAGCAAAGAGTTGGAAAGTAAGAATATGCATGCACTTAAGGATACCTACATTGAGGTAGATGGCACCATTGATTAAATTAAGGGTGCTATCTATGGGTCTAAAAATTTCAAGGTAGATCTAGAACAAAGCGTGCCAAAGTTTTACATGCCTAAGGTACTTAAAGACTAGTCTAGGGTGGACTAGAAATTTTATATGGGGTAATGTTGGGCCCCTTTTTTGAAGCAAGTACTTGGACTGCACCAAATAGACCAATCTTGGTGTAAGGTGACCCTTGGGGTGGTTTCTCCCCTTTTTGTACATTTTTGCACCAGCTAGAGAAGTCCCTGTGGATCCCATGCCAACTAGCTAGCAGGTAGTTGTATAGCATTGACTTACATAAAACATCCCTGCCAAGACTTGGACATGGTGTTTTGAGAATCATAGGTGTCAAAGAGTGTAGTAAGTGAGATAGTTACCCCTCAATGATAGATCAATGTATGGCATGTTCTCATCCACCTCAAATAACATAGTGGAGCAAGTAGACTCATGATAGCTAAGCACTCAACATGCACTCATCTGAATTGGAAGAAGATGCCCTATTGGCTATAAAATGAGGCTTGTATTTGAAGAGAGAGGGAGGTAATTAATTTCAATGAATCCCTAGAAAAATAAAAATGAGTGAATAGTATTTTCTATCCTGCATATTAGTTTAAGTACTTAGAGTATATAGCCCAAGCTTGTATGTGAGCCACTAGGCATGAATAGAGTTAGGACGAGCATATACTTTTATTTGTTTGTATTGAACTTTGTTTCTAGACTCTAATTTAATGAAGAGATGAAGCCTTATGTTATAACTTACATAATGTTGTGTTTGTGAGTTAGTTTTATTTGAGTAATAGTTTAGTTATTTATTTGAATGTATTGTGCGAAAGAGGTTCTCCCTTGGTCTTTAATGACATCCTTGTATCATATAGAGACCTCAAACCACCTATAAAGCCACTAAATATTAGAGCCAAGATGCACCAAGGTTATAAGACCTGTACCTTGAGCACTACTTTGAGAACAAGTCTTGAATCCAAAGCCATCCCTAAGATTTGCATAAGTAACCAAATGGCCATTAACCTACTACTCAACAACTTACACTTGTAAGAGTTCAATCTAACTAGAGATGGGCTTTCACCTTAGGACCTATGATCTCATGAAGTCTTATGCCTAGTGACCTACCTTTGAAGGAACTAGCATCAAATGGCCACCTAAACCCCTCTAGCCAATGACTAAGTCTTTTTGAATCCCAAGTTGTGTCATGATGTAACTAGCCCAACATAGGCCTAGTCCCTTTGTTGTTGTACTTCAAGTGAGTGCACAAGGCTTGCACCTCATGTGAAATGATGCCAGTGCCATCACATGATTAAATTTTGTGCACCAAACCTTACTATCCTTGTGCCTAACCTCACTAATTTTAGAATCAACTTGGCTTAATTTCTAAGCATATGACCAATTACAAAATCCAACCTAGTGAACTTTACTACAACACATAGCTATAACAAATTTTAGAACTCATGAAGGCCATTATGAATTTATGTTCATGCCTTTTTTCTTCAAAAATGTAGGATCTACATTTCAAATTTTGATGAATATATTTTAGGCCATTTTTAGAAAGTTTGTATTAATGTTTTTTGATGATATCCTCATCTACGAAAAAATTGGGAAGACCATTTGAAGCATGCAAAATAGGTACTTTTAGTTCTAGAATGACATCAAATTTATTTCAAACCATCCAAATGTGATTTTGGTATCTAAGAGGTGGAGTACTTGGGTCATATTATTTTACATGAAGGAGTGAAAGTTGAACCTAATAAAATCTAAGTAATGATGGAGTGGCAGGTTCCAAATACCCTCAATAACCTCTTAAGTATTTCTAGGGATAATTGGTTAATGTCATAGGTTTATCAAAAAATATGGTAGCATTGTAGCCCCACTCACCTCTTTGTTGAAGAGAGACTTCTTATAGTGTATTTATTTAACTACCAAGTAATTTAAACAATTGAAAATGGCTATGTGCACAACTCTAGTTTTGACTACTCTTAATTTTTCAATTAATTATGTTGTGGAGTGTGACGCATTAGGATATGGCATGGGGATATACTCATGTAAGAAGGTAGACCACTATAATTTTAAAGTATCCAACCAATGGGAAAAAATAGGATCAAATCAATCTATGAGAAAGAGATGATGGATATTTTGCATTTAGTGAAAAAAATGGAGACATTATCTAATGGGTCGTCACTTTTAGTTAAAAACTTATCATGATAGCCTTAAATAATTTTTGGAGCAATGATTTTCATCTGAAAAACAATATATATAAGTGATTAAAATGTTAGGATATGATTTTGAAATAATATATAATAAATTTAAAGATAATTTGGTGGTAGATTCCCTCTCCTAATGGGATGAATTAGTTGAGGCATTGTTATGTGCCATGACCATGTGGTAGGTAGATTGACTAGAGGAACCAAGATCTAAATAGGATAATTATAATGATACTAATAATTTGATTCAAAATATTTAGTAGGGTTCTAATGAATCTAAAATAATACATTTAAATGTAACACATTATGGTATTTAGATAGATTATATGTCTATAATTATTCTCTCCTCAAACATAAAATTCTTCAGGAACTTCATGCCTCTCCACTTGGAGATCACTCCAAAATTTTGAAAACATATCATAAATGAAGAATAATTTATTTTTTAAAGGACTCGAAGATTATGTCTATAAATATATGGTTAAATACATGGTATTTCAACAAAATAGAGGTGAAATCATTAAGATCCCCTATCTTTTGTAGCCTTTATCCATCCATATCTAGTGTTGTTAGGAGGTTTTCATAGATTTCATTATAGGGTTGCCACATTTTGAGGGTAAAAATGTTATCATGGTAGTTATATATTGACTCACCAAGTATGATCATTTTTATACCTTATCATATCCATTTGATTCCTATATAATAACTAAGATACTTTTCTCAATATAGTTCAAAAATTACATGGTAATCTAAATATCATTGTAAGTGATCAAGATCCTATATTTACTAGTAATTTTTGGACTAAATTATTTTCATATTTGGGAACCTAGTTGGCTCATAGTCCATCCTCTAATCCTTAATCTGATGGAAAAATAGAGGGAGTCAACAAATGTCTAAAAGGGTATTTTCATTATTTTATTTATGATAAACATGACAAATGAGTTCATTGGCTTCCACTTGATAAATGGTGGCATAACACTTCTTTTCACACTTCTTCCAAGATGTCTCCCTTTGTGGAATTATATGGGTATCACCCCCCATCCATCACTTTAGCTTTGATAGCACATCCTAAGGTTTGAGATGTTGATAAAAACATTCATCATCAATAGGAGGTGCTAGTTAGTTTTTGAGAGAATTTAGAAATGACACAAAATATAATGAAGTAACAAGTAGATCAACACCATAGTGAGTAGAATTTTTACATAGGTGATTGGGTCTTTGTGTGTTTATATCCACATAAGTAGATGTATCTATTGATGCCTAAATATGTACCATAGGTTCCCAGAGTGTTTAATAAAAACTTTTCATTTTAGAATTCCTAAGAACTCAATGCATGAGTTGTAGCTGTGATAATCATATTATATTTAATGGAATAGAGGCAGAACAAGTGACTATTTCACAATATTTATAATATTTGATGGTTGAGATCCATTGTGGCCAAATAGCAGATCTATGCAAAATATGAAGTATCTATGCTAAAATAGTTAATTATGATCAAGAACTAATAAAAATACTAATGTAAGATGGATATATAAAATGAGAACTAAACTAGAGTGAACTGGTTTAAAAGGAGCAAAAGGAAGGGTAGGGTAGAAAGAGATGTTGTTGATCTTCATTCCAAACATCATAACAAAGTTCAAATATCATCTAGGCATACACTTAACCAATGTATAAAATTAATTTTCATAAGATAAAATCATATTAAACATTAGGAAACCTTCTAGGAAGGTTGAATCAATGCAAATAAGAACCTAGTTCACTTTAAATATTTACTCTTGTAAGCAAACAACATTAGCCCAAATGCAAGAAGAGTAAGGAAAATGAAATGAACTTGAGGAATTTTAGTAAACCTAGAATTGACATAATTTAACAACTTTAAAATTAAATTTACACACCAAGAATTCATAAGAACCATTCAAATATAGAAATCAAAACAAACAAGTAAGAGAGAAGCCATGCTAAAAATGAACACAAGTAAATACTAGACAATCTTTTTAGAATTCCTTGATTATATTGATTTTTCCAAGATAACAAAGTAATTTGGCTCTAATAACTTCTTGCTTTTTTAAAAATTACCATACTCCTTTTATATAAATAAAGGAAGTATGTTGGTCAATCATATCCAATTACAAGTGTACAGGTGTAAGGACAATTGTCCTTTCTACAAAAGTTCTAAAATACACTAAAATTTTCCAAGTGGACTGACCTATAGGCAATGTGCTTACAAGTTGCACATGCCTTTGTAAAAAAGAACATTCTATTTTCAAATATTAAAATGCTTCTACAAAAAATAATATTCCTAACTAAGTTTGAGGACCCTATTTTGATGTAGTCTCCGGCCTTTCCTGAAGGATCTTCAATGTATAATGGTACTCGATGATAAAGTAGAGGTCAACAATAAGATTTAAGAAGAGTTCCTTTCCTTGATTATCTAATCCTCAGAGGTCCTACTCAACCTTCTCTATTGCTTGCTTAATGCCCTTGACATCTCCCATTTTTTCCTTAGATGATAGGAGTAGGTCCATGATTCTCTTTTTGTCATCCCCTATTTTACCTTGCCCTTAGCTTTTCACTTCTTTCATGAATTGAGTAGTTTTGTGCTTGAATTCGTCATCTATAATAAGGCTCAAATAACTAAGTGAGGTGGTCTCCTTGATCAAATTTTCCAAAATTTATAACATCTTATCCTCCATCTACTTGAGGTCCCTAATAATGTCCTTCATTTGATTGGACCATTTGCTTAAGGCATTGATCTTGTCCACTAATATGGCCATATCCACATTTAGGTGTGCTAGGATGTTTTTTGTAAATTATAGGACTTGATTCTTAGTTAATTCTTTAATCAAGTCTTTCACCTGATAAGTTGTAGCCTACAATTGGCCAACTTGACATGTAGACATATTTACTTTCTTATTGCATTCCTTCTATTCCTTACTAACTTCAAATAATTAAATAAGTCAGCCATGATATCCTTAAATTATTTTAACCTTTCTTCTACAATTTCTAAGATAGTAATTTCCTTCAAATTTTTGTTTTATTGTAATTTTATTTTGATCATCGTTTGTAAATGGTCTGACTAGGATTGGGCTACATCAAGAAATTTCTCTTAAAATATCCCATCCTCCCATGGATTTTATCCTTCAATAGGGTTCAAACCTATGAATGGATATATCTTTTGGAGGGTGAATTCTTCCCCACTAATCATGGCTTTCTTTTCAATCACCCTTTCCAAACTGGTAGTTTTTGGATTAAATAGAACCCCTACTGATGATTGAGTTATCTCTAGAACTAGTGCTTCCATTTGTGTCCCACTTGATTCCCTTAAGGAATCCATCCTTTTTTCTTCTTCCTTTTATAAGGCCATAATCCAAGGCTTGAGCTCATCATGCACATTTATATTGACCATCTTTGTGATATCCTAAGGGTGGTGCATAGTAGGGATATTATATAATTTTCCATATATAAACCATTCAGAAATGGTTGGGCCATGAATTGGATTATCCTCACTAAAAAGGTTGACCTCACTCAAAATATGAGTGAATGTCAACTTGGGCTTCTTGCCACCTAATGGGACCAAGGCTAGCTCAACTTTTCTTTTGGCTTGGGTTGCAATAAATACCAAGTCCAAATCTAATTCTTTCCCTTTATCTTCCTCTACTTATTCATCTTAAGCTTCCTTTACTTAGACATATTCCTCATCTAATTGATAGACACTAACTAGTGCCTTCAGGGTATCTTCCACTATTTCTTCTAGATCTAGTGCTATTATGTCAATTTCTTCAATTAGTGATCTTGATTCTTTAGGCTAGGTTGAAGGTGATGTCATCTTATTGGGTCTTCTTTCCTCTAGCCTCTACTCAATATATATTTTAGGCATTTATATCCCTTTTTCTGGCTAAACTAGAAGAGGTCTAGAAGATGGACCTCCTAGCAAATTTTCCCATCTACCATATATCATTATTTCCCTTCTATTCCCTTAACAATTTGCCCTCTAGTTTGATGTATTTTTTTAACCTTGACAAGACTTTGGTGAATGAAGAAGCCCTAGTATACATTAGGTCATAAGGGCTAGGCTAATTTTCATACATCATATTGATCCCTTTTACCTTCAGATATTTTACTACCTTCTTATTGGGTTCCCAGTGTCTTAGTTCATCATGCTATAATCTAAAATAAGTCTTGTGCTTAGAATTAGCTTCAATATTATCCCATTGTTGAAATATAGTCCTACCAATGGTTAAGGGGAAGGTGTGGATCAATACCTTCCTCTTGGTTATATAGAAACCATCTATACCATTACATATCTGTAAAGCCACTTCTTGATCTACTAGCTTGATTATCACATGGAGTAGTAATCTGAGTGGTGTGCATTGTATCCCCTCAATCTTGATTATAGTGCAATATAGATAGAGCCATAGATATCCTATAGATTTAACATATTTATTGATCATAGGTTTAAATCTCATCATGGGTATTATTGTGATGGCCTCAACTAAGGTTGGATAGACACAATCACATATGAATTGCATATGGTCCCTATATTTGAATATATGTAATTTTTGAATAGTATTGGGAGACTATCTATTTCTCATCAGGAGACTATTATTTGAGGGTAGGTAGCTTGGTTGTGGAAAGAAAGGCATTGAAAAGGTATGACATCATGTAGAAGTGGTTGTTAGTTTTCTTTTTGATTGTAGAGAATTGCCTCTTCAAGCAAGTGTTAATCATTTATCCTAAAGGGGGAATGATTTCTTTCTTGATCACAAAATACACAAAAGGGACACAAAATTTGTCAACATAGGTGGTGGAGGGGTTCCCACATAATCTATTCATTAATTTCATAATCATCCTAATCCCTACCCTAAATTGGTTGATTGGAATGTTGCTACTGAGGTCAAAAAATACCTAGTTTCTAGAATATAACCATGGGGCAAGGATGGTCTTTAAGTCATTCTGATTGGCCTAATTGTTAATTATGGGTAAATCTACCTAAGTTTTTGGGAACTCATATTAATTTTCAAATTATATAGGGTAAAATAGGTAACCTTCTTAAAGCTACATTCATGAACTAACATACCCTAATCAATTTTACAATCTTTGAAAATATGAGAGAGAATGCCAATGCAATATAGTACCTCTAGTTTTGATACAACATAATGAAGGATTTTTATCTGAATGGAAACCAAGTAATATTACCTCCTCTTTATTTGTGTGCTCCTCTCATCTTCCCTTGTGATAGCTAGTATAGTATCTATTTAATGACCTAGAAAATTTTGGACCAATTGTTGTCTCCCATGTTTAAATCCACAACATTGAATTTTATGTCCTTGAAGATCCTTCTCTTTAAATATGTGTTCAGATAGAGATTTTTATCTTCTCTATATTATTTTTAATCTACCATGATTGTGATTTTGATAAATTTCTCCCTAGTGGTCTATAATTTGATTCTAGATCAATTTAATCTCCTAGACTTGATTATGATTAATTTTGGATCAAATTAGGGATTTTATATATATTAGGCCTTTTCTATAGGTATTTTTTAGATCATTAATGGTGATGTAATTTTTCACTTAAGTGATCCTTGTGCTTTATATTTCATTTGGATCCTTATATTTATACTTTTACCTTTTTTATCCCACACAATCTTTAGTTTTGTCACTTTTTGCCCATGTGGCATCATTGTGGCATCTATGTGGCATTTTTATGATAGACTTGCTCATTAATGTTTTAAAAAATTACTATTTCATTTTAAAATATTTATTTTATCTCACACCATCTAATCTTTTTTCTTAGATCAACACGGTTCATTGATCTCAATCCTGAGAGTTGAATTCCATTGGCCACTATTTTTTCTGCCCTGAGGTCATGTCACCTAGTAGTCATGTGGGCCTTCTAAGATCTATTGAATTTTTTTATTAGTCTCACACTATCAAATATAATGGGTATGAAAAACATAGTCTGTTGATATTCAAAAAGTGTTTGGACTTTAAATAATTAATTTTATGAGGTTAAATTTAATATTTACATGACTGTCAATGACATCCTCACTATCGTTAATGACAACCACATGACCATCACAATTTAATCCTATATGATTTTATTATTAAGCCTAATTTTGATTTTCACATGATTTTTAATGATGTTCTCATGACTATCAATGATTCCCATCTGACCATCACCATTTAATCTCATGTCATTTCCTTCTTGGGATTGATTTTGACATTTGTGCAACCATCAAATACATCCACATGACCATCAAATTGACTTAACTTTTTTCAAGCTTGACACTTGTCATTTCTTGGTTCACTCTATCTTGTGATCATAAAAATTAAGTAAGCTCAAGACTATAGATATTAGACTAAAATTAAAAAATAATGTTTTTATTCGTATTAAAAAATATGAATAGAACTTTAGGTTAAGGTCTTTAAGAAAATCTTAAAACATATAAAAAGGATCCTTTGAATAATAAAATTCATATCATAATCATCTATCCTAAGGTTTTATTGTATTAATAAATACAATTAAATTTTTAAGGTAAAAAATTAGGCTAGGACTATGTCATAATAAATTAGACCCTTTAATATCTTGCCATTGGATCTTTGGAATCTACTCAAATATGTGTCATCGATCTCGATCCATGGGGTTGAGCGAGATTGGTTTTGAGGAGAAATATCCTTGACTCATTGGGCCCATCTCGCACTGGTTGTCGGTCTTGAAAATAAGCACAATGTTTAAGTTAGGATTTGGAGACATATGGAACTTAGGATAAAATATTAATATTAAGGTCTTATTTATGTTAATAAACACAAACAAGACTTTGGGATTAATATTCCATCCTAACTTTATAACAAAGGGGCCATGTGTATAATAAATATATACCATGCTTAAGAAAAAGGGAACGAAGGGGCTCAAGACATAAAAGGGACAAAGCATAGGATTTTTAGCCTAAGGTTTTTTTGTGTTAAAAAACATGACCAAGCCTTATGATAATAATTAAACTAAGTCCATGTTATTATTACTTTATTCCTACTTAAATTTAAATAAATAATCTCTCACCAAATTTAGATTTGAATTAGAAGGTCCAAGTAAAACATTAGGCTAGGGTTTCAACAATTCAACTATGAATTTAATTAATCAATTATAGACTAAGGCTAGTAAAAGATCAATTTAACATTGAAACAAAAAACCCCAAGCATTTTCATTTCCAAATGGGTTCAATTAAACCTATAACCTAAAACACAAATATCCAATGTTATAGATAAGGGCAAACCAGAATTATGCACAAATTTAGATAAAAATACCATACAAACATGATAATGATACTCTAATCAAATGAATTTTCTATTTCAAGGGAAAAATTTGCATAATTTAACATAAGGGTCCCATTTTTTAGAAATGGGGCTATGTTGACCTTAACAGTATCTAAAGTAACAAAAAATCATAAAAATCTATCACCTAAGTATTATGTGTCTTATCAATTCTTGCATAAAATGGGTAGTGTGGCTTATAAGCTAGAATTACCTCCATCCACTCACATACATCTGATATTCCATGTATCTTTCTTAAATAAATTAATTAGACATAGAGTTTACACTTAGATTGAGTTACCTAAATTGGATGAATAAGTTTGAATCATTCTTAAGCCTAAAGAGATCTTTCACATGTATACTAAGTAACTACAAACCATTTCCATTAAGGAGTATTTGATCAAATGGAAGAACCTGCATTCTAAAGATGCAACATGAGATGATGAAGCATTCTTATAAAAATATCTTGGTTTGATTCAACATTGAAGAAAACATTGTTTTTAATATGAGGGGAATGATACATCCTTAACCTATATTACATCTAGGGATATGTGTGGCCAACTTATGTCATACACACCTTCATATTATCTTATTGATTTTCTCTATGTTCTTAGTATGGTCATCTTATATAATAACCTTGGATTAGTAGAGTATATATAAGATGTAGTGGTTAGTCTTTTATCCTCATATTGTGAACTCTATTCTTATTGTATTGGTGTTTAGGTTGCCCCATCAAAGTGACTTAGTCATAATATTCAAGTCTTATGCTCTTTTGCTAATTGTTATTGTGGATCTATTTATTTTAATTTTTAATTCTATGATATATAATTCTATTATTATGAATCATCTAAGTAATTTCATTACAAATAATACACTCCTTAGGTAAAATAATTAAATGATCCATATGGATAACAAGGAAATTAAATAATCCATGAGAAATCCCACCTTTACCAACTATGGAGGGCATGTTGTTAATGCAAAAGTATCTCTTCATGAATATAATTTATGAATTAAGTATATCTAATTGAAATATGAGGCTGGTATGCACCACCTTACAAAATTTAATACATATTCCATTTTTTTTAAAATGTAGGCTAATTATGAATATTTAATAGTGTTTTCTCATGACAAGGAAATATAAAGTTTTAAATCAACCCTTTTTATTTGTTTTTATTCAAACTGTAATTTATTGTACCTTAAAACCTTATTGGTTTAATTTTGTCTTAAAAATCATTTTAGTGCAATGATTTTCCCATCATTTTTCCATGATTAAATTACTAATTATGCCATGTTGTATTATATTTAAAACACATACTACTATTATTACCATTATTGGTCCATTTTCCATTATCAAGTGGTTAGTCAGAAGTCTTCAAAGAAATTACTTCCATGAAGAATTGTTAAGATTCATAAGTCATGAGCATTATTTAATCGTTCTAAATAAAAAAAATGTACATCATATGGATTATATGATGTAAAAAGGTTTTCAAAGTTGTTTCTTTGGTAATAAATGTCTATTGTAATTAGAGGAGTTAACATAGCCTTGACATTGTCCAATGCCATAGCCTATAAGGCTTGGTTGTATCAAATGATCTATGTTGCTTACTTTTACCTTGCAGCTAAAATGGAATAAACCCATGCTCTTCTTATCCCATACTTGTAGGTTTAAAAATGATTAAAAATCACCATCATTTATGTTGTAATTCATTAGAGCATGAAAATTTAGAAGAGAATTTTTATTTGATATTTTTTTAATATGCATAAGGAAGATGAAAAAATCATATACGATGCTCATACCATTCAAATAAATGAGATTCTAATCTTGAACACATTGTAAAATTAGGAAAAACATGAAACATGGGAAGAAGTGGTGGTTGCCAATTCCAAAGGTATTTCTTAGTGTGATTTCAAATGAAGTAAGAAAAAAGTTTCTTCACCAAAGATATTTTATAAATTACATCCTCAAAGCTATCCACACCTTTAGATAAATAAGTGACTCCACCTTCAATCTGAACTATAAAGGAGCCTTCCCATTTTGTAGGGAAGCTCCCAAAAAACTTGTCAAAGGTTTTAGGGGCCACATAATCACCTCATTGTTTGGGTCATTTCTAGTGGGATATGGAGCATATGTGTATAGTAAGTCTATTGTCGAGACCTTGACAAAACAACTTGTAGTTGTCTTAATAGTCATTGTAAAAAATTTAAAGTTAATTAACACTATCAGACATCCTCCATGATGGTTAATTTAAAATTTATTAATGATAACTACATTTATTTATTACATTCTTCAAAATAATGAATGTAAATGTATTCAATTAATGATCCCATTTTCATAAAGAGTTGGACATATAAATGTCAATGGCTAGTCACACGTATAAAAAAACATGTAAATGATACTTTATAATAGAAATGGTGATGTAACTTTTGAAAAAGTATAATTATCTCCCATTTTACTTATTCATTTAAAAAAGACTCTTAGCCACCTAAATTTCAAATTTGGTATGATAAGGTGGCATTGTGTAGAAGATGTGGGTTTACAAAATTAAGGGTACCAACTATTGATCCCTCTCCACTAATACATGCATCCTTAAATTAGCTATTAGTTTTTTTTTTTTTAAATTAGTATAATGACATCAATAATGGTATATTTTAGTGATGTGTGTATGTATCGCACGTGTCCAGGTTGTGTGTATATGTATGTATGTATGTATGTATGTATGTATGTATGTATGTATGTGTATGTATATATGTATATGTATATGTATATAATTTGAATTGAAGCCATGAGGCCACTTATCAATCATGAACAAAAACTCATAAAAAAATAATGGAACCATTAATCAAAGTGCTATGTAATAAATTCAAAATAATATTTTTTAAATTTTTATCTCTCCACATTTTTAAAAATATATATATATAAGTTATTATATATATATTTTTAAAGTATAAAAATTAATATTTCTCCATATT
Organism: Torreya grandis; assembly: GCA_037957365.1. Lineage (NCBI taxonomy): Eukaryota > Viridiplantae > Streptophyta > Pinopsida > Cupressales > Taxaceae > Torreya > Torreya grandis. The sequence goes on from JARHVA010001233.1 coordinate 261,647, forward strand.
TTCTAAATATATTTAAAATATTTGTATTAAATCTATACTTTTATAGAGGTTTGTGTTCTTATAGTTCCATTATCTATAGATTATTGTAAAGATATTTTTCACTAATATTAATTTTTTTTGTATTTTATTTAATTAGCATATTTATTTGTATTAGTTTTATAATTACAGATAGATTAAATATAATTATTGAATAATGAGAAAAAACTTATTTTTTTACTACCTAAAATTATTTATGTCTAGGGATAGACTTCTCATGTTTAAATTAATAACCTATTAACACACAAAATCTGACCAAGAATAGACAAACTAATAACACATGGATCTAAACACCAAAGAGATGTGATAATAATCTAAATGGCATAAAAAAATCAAATAAAATATAATAGATATGTGCAATAAATATTCTCAAGATAAAACTTGCGAGATTGAAAATTTTGTTCTATAAGAATAAATAAATGAAAACATAGAAAAAAAGCTTATGTGCACAAAATAAACAAGACCAAAATAAAAATAGAGGAAGAAAAAATTATGAAATTGTATAAATAAAATAAAATAAAATAAAATATACACAAAATTCAAATATATCACCTGTCTAAACTAATAATCCATTACATAAAATAATACAAATATTACAATAATAAACCTTTTACCAAAATTAAAAGTCCAAAATTTCCATCTTTAATTTTAGGATGCCATAGAATGATTTTATCTTTTGTTTTATATAAATTTGATATTTGGAGATTAGAATTTATAGTACCAATAGTATAAAATCACTCCCACAAATGGTTTCATGTGACATTGAGAAATCATTTTGAAAAGTTTTCTTAACTCACCCTAAATCTATTTGTTCTATAAATAAACTAACATGACTATCGAATGTTAAGTAATGAAAAGATAGCATGGTTGTAATATTTAATAATACATGTCACAAATCAGAATTAAATTGATTAATATATTTATCTTAACAACATTTGTTTACTTCCCTCTTAATTTATACACTTACCACTCAGAAAACATATTCTTTTTCTAAATCAATATATGCTTATAAATACGGTGATTGAGTACATAAATTGAAACGAACATATATATTTATTTTTAAAGCACATATTAAGTAACTTTATTCCAACATAATAATTTCAACTTTCAATCATAATATAATGGATATGATATTCAAAACTAATTTCATAGCTAAATCAGATTTCATCTTTTAATCTTTACAATATAAATCATTTCTTATCTCGGGATTATAAGATGTATTAAATAATAAATTACTTTTAATTTTAATATTATTAAAATTTATTTACATCTTTTAGTTTGAAATAATCATATAAAATAAATTCTTTATATATATATATATATATATATATATATATATATATATATATATATATAAAATCCCCATTTTTGTTAAAAACCATATTGCATGAGAGAGAACATCATCGAAAGCTATACTTTAAGACATAATACCTTTCAAATCCCACACACCTATAATTTTTTAGAGTGGCCATATGATTCTTGAGAGGGGTATATGTGGAACCGTACACAAGATAAAGAGAAAGTGTATACAAGTAATATTTTAGTTACGTCCACATAGCACAAAAGAAGTATCATCAATGAATTAGAACATGAAAAAGAATATTCATAATACATACTAAATATATATACTTATAGACATAAGATCAAGGATAATTAGTCCACCTCATTTCACATGGACTTAGAAATCAATTCCTAATTCTAAATTTAGGGTCAAATGACAAATCTCCATAATTATTTGTGTTTATGTTCCTAATTTCACAACATACCCTTCCCATCTATTATATCAACAATAAAAAGGTAATTGTTCTCAAATAGACAATCATGTCAATATTTGAGAAGTGCAAGAATAATGATGTGTTGTGATAGTGTCCTATATAACTTGCACAATGCATCATCATAATTTCACTTAATCAAATATTTCACAAAACATACACAAAATAAAAAGATGTCATTCATTAATATAACACTTGGATGGTAACCCATCACACATGTGTTCCATATCATAACTGTGACACATCACCATCCATTAATTCTATAGACGAAAGACATAAAAATTATGGCATCTAAGATGGGATTACACATGTGTGCACATGTATGTAATCCCATTTTACTTGCCATATATGTGTGTGTGTGTAAGTTTTTTATAACTAATATATATATATATATATATATATATATATATATATATATATATATATATATATATATATAACAAAAAATACTTTAAATTAGATTATTCATAGTAAAAAAACAACATGAAAGTCATATATTTATGTGGTTTTTATGCACACCAAGGAACCTTACAAGGTATCCTCTAACATTTTAGAATCTGTGAAAAAAGATTCACTCCAAGGCAACAGTTATGATGTATTAAGTTTTATAAACAAATTGGTGGTAGAATAGTGGTGAGTAGAATAGTTGTTTACCTTGGATGGTTTGGATATGACATGAGTCTAAACCTACTTGAGATGAGTAGATTGATGATGATTCTAACCTAAGGTGGGTAGGATCAAAAATAAACTCAAAAAGAAAGGAGAGTAGGGCATAGAAGGAGGTTTGTGAATCAAACAAGATGAAACCCTTTTAAGATGGATATTAAACTAGGGTTGAACAAACAATCAATAACTAATGCTTGTTGTAATTTATTATTATCACAAAAATAATAAATCATAGTTAATAGTCCAAGGAAACAAGAATATAATGAATCTTAGTACATATAGTCAAAGGTAATTACATTTGTGAGATTTTAATTATACATATACAAAGGTAGATTATGATTATTACACAAAATCATTCAAATCAGATACTATATACTATGAATAAATATAAAAAAAGAATATTCATACAAAACCAAAAGACTAAGGTACCAGATTGACAAAACATCTCAAAAATCATAAATTTGGAAAAGAACAAAATTTGAAAATCAAGGTCAATTGTACAACAATCCTCATAATTTATTATTAATCTTAACAACCAAAAATCTCCTCCCTTTAAAATTGGGAGGATAAAAATATATATGCTTGGGGAAGAGATGTATCATCTTTCAAGTGAAATATAAATTTACATTTCTAATTATAGAACTATGTCAAAATTCATGCATAGCATGAGTGTGTGAAAAGTGTGTACATAAATAACATCCCTTGAGAAAAATATAATACATTATATGCTAATAAGTCTGGTACCACTAGTTCCAAATTACTTTAGAACACACACACACACACACACACACAAGACACACACACACACACAAGGTGGTGTTGATGTGGCACCATTAGAAGAGGAAAAAGATTGCATGATAACCATTTGAACTAAAGTGCTATAGTGGCTAGTGTAGATCCTTGAAGAATCACAATCATCATGTTGGAGTATGCATTACTAAATATACAGAGAACTTGGGACCTTGTGATGACATGGAAATAGTTGTAATTGACTACGTTCTTGGTTCTGACCTAGGAGTCTCCTTTATAGATTTGTGTTTCTAAAACAATGCATAAGAAGTTTCAAATTATTTATTAATAATGTCAAAATTAAGCATATAAGGATTGAATATTTTGACAACTTTACCCATCAACCTTATATGCTTTATTTTTGAGGCTTTAAAATAGCTCTCAAGGCTTCAACTTAGTCACTCTATCTTTCAAAAATTTAATTAACTATAAAATTTATTCATTAGTCTTATAGACAATCCCTTCAGCTTCCTTTTAAAAACTATTTACAACTACTTTAATAAGTCCTTCAAAATTAGGCCTATTTACTAATAACCCAATGGAGGTTATCACATATGTGACCCTCATACCTTTTAATACCTATAAGTCCTCCCTTTATTGGTATGTAAACTACCATAGCAAGGATTTCATATATTTTTACCATTTAAAGACACCATCTTTCTTTGAAATCACATAATTTAAGGCCCATGCAGTAGCCTAAGAAGACATCAAGTTTAAGTGACTATATGCACTGAACTATGAAGTTGAGCCTATTTTAAAATTATTTTAATTGGTGCCAAAGTTTTAGCACCTTTACCCTTTCAAGCTAGGACTTGCCCTTGGAGACTAAAATTGTATTCAAAATTTTGTACAACCTTGTGGTTGTACTTTGGACATTGTCTATAATTTCATGTGGATAATACATGATTTGTCTCTATAGAATCATCTATTATTATTTTTCTTGACTCTTATACATTTATTTCAAGGCCTCCCTATTTGAATCCATGAAATATAAAAAACACTTTGCATATTCTATGGGATTTTTGGATTTATTTTGGGGTTTTAAGCCAAGGGGAACATGTTTTTCCTTTGTTCTAGAACTATTTCCTCCCATATGCTAATTTTCACTCATTTATTTTTCCTCTACCTCTAAATTGTACTAATTTACTTCTCAAAATTGGTGGATAATATGGGTAACTTTGTGAATAATAAATTTTGTTCAGCTCCTCTCTTGAAAGAGTTATCAAAACTCTTCAGCCAAGATCTCTCCAATGGCTCATTACTATAGGAATTGTTGATCCATCATACACACTAAGAAAGAAAACCAATTGTAAACAAGATAATTATTATTCAAAAAATATATGTGAAAGACTATGAATCATTAAAAATCATGTATATTACAATGTAGATCACTTATTTATATAGGTAAGTCAAAATATGATGCAAGCTAAACTAGGCAATGTGGGATAAATCTCCACATAGGACAAAAATAGGTAAAGACCAATGACCTATCTAGAACCTAGAAAGTGTGAGTAATAAGATACTTTAACATCTCTGACCTTATAACTCTTTAACCTATTGGGCCATAATGAATTCCCCTTGTTATTCAAGTTGGATGGGGTATATATAGGTAGGAGGTGGTGTAATCATTGAAAGTGAAGTAATCACTAGAGTTTATATCATGGCACTTATTTGGATCTAGAATTGAAGGTGGTTGAATAATCCTTTACCATATTAATACTTTCCTTTGAGGGGTGATTTATGACACATACTTCTTTTGGCCTAGGGTTTTTTAATTTTTTATTATGGCATATTATGTGGGTGTAAATTTAGGCATAGGTATATCTAATTGATTTAAGTATTTTTGAGGTACAAATGGCCCTTTGGATTAAAAATAGAAAATGACACTAAGTTCTCAAAATAAAATCTCTTTTAGGGATCCATTATTTGGGTTGGAGTAGAAAGAAAGGAAAAATGAATAGGCTTGGAAATTTGTGAAATAGGACTAGCATGTGGTAAATTAAAAATTTAAGTATCTATAATAGTAAGGGACAAATCAAGAGAAGAAACTACTTATTAAAGGTTAATCTCTCTTATTTAGTAATAATCTTCTAGTCATGTCCTCCATCTAGTGTTTCTTCTCTTATCAGGCTTCCCAAGATTATGTATTTTTCCCTTTCCAACTCTGTCTCTTCTTCTATTTCATTTTGGACTCTTGCTTCAATTAATTCTTGCTCTAGCTCCTTCATAGTTTTCTACATTTTCCTCTTATTCATCTATGAGATAATAAACTAGTGAAATTACATGTCTATACTCTTCCTCATATGTTTCCTCATCAAGGGATCCTCTTGGGAAACTAAACTAACTAATGGTCTTTCTTCTAATTATTTGATTTTAAAGGAGGATAGAAGAACTTTGGATCTTACTTGGTGAGTAATTATGGGGGGATATGATATGAAGGGGGAGGTAAAACTAATAAATGATCCACAATATTAGAAACTACTATTTTGGATGGTGAAGGGATGGGTATTGAAATAATAGTAGTGGAGGCAAGAGTGTATGGAGATAATATTAGTATAATAGGGAATATTTAAGGAGACGTCCCCTCATGGTGGAGATGAACTCATTGGAGGTGCTTGAGAGGAAGGAGGATTAGATGAAAGAGATGAGAAATAACTTTGAAGGGACTCAAGGAGACTTACATGTGTGATCAAAGTGAGTAGATCCAAAAATGCCCAAGAGAATGTGCTTATTTATCCATCTAGCAAAGGTGAATACATCACAATTATAGTTATTGAGCCTTAAGTGGTAACAAATAGATGAGTGGATCTCAAATGAGGACTAGGGAGGCTTTGAGAATATCCATATTGATCTAGAGGCTCTCCTCTCTGAGATTATTAGGTTATCTTTTTAATAGATTAGTCTTTTCTTATATCAAAGAGTGAGTCTAATATTTTTTGGTTGGTTATTGTGGTTGTGGTTACGACCATTGACGACTCTAGAATCCTTTTTCTTCCTTTATCATTTCCTTTGCAAGTTCTTGGTTGATTTTTGAGTCATATTGAATGGCTTGAGTAATGATAATTGACATCTCATTATCCTTAATATAGGTCCATACTTTTGAATGATTTGAAGCATTCAAAAATATTACATAATCTTTAGATCCTTGGTGACCATATCTAATGGTGACCCTTTGTATCTCTTTTAAGAATTTAAGATAATTCCTAACTCTTTATCTAGGCTTCCTTTCTTTGTATTGGGACACATTCAAATTGTAATGAGACCTCACATTTCCCACTTGATTGAAGTGTGACCTTAATGTGAATTGAATCTACCCAATACTTAGGGGAGTTTTGTGGTAATAATACTAGTTCTTAATACTAAGCTCCTAGTCCACATTATTATATAACTAGTGTGCAATTTCATTTTCTATTAGCGTGTCTGAGATGTGGTGTGGTAGATACAAAGGAGCTGTTCTAGTCCCTTAAATCCTAATGAAGATATAATCTAGGTAGTATCAATAATATCCCATTTTAGATATGTTCCTTCTCAAATTTTTAGATATCCTAGGCATTTACATCCAGTAGATGGTTTAGTGGACCTGAGAATAAACATCCTCACAAATTTTGATAATTTTATTCTTGAATCTATAAACATAAAATAAAGAGTAGTCATCACATATTATATTATTCAAGTACTTAGTGGATGTCTCACATTATTCTTTGTGAGCTTTTTAGACCACCCCAATGACTGTATCCAACAAGTAAGACTTCATATAAAATTACTATAATCCAGCCTTTGCTCTAGTATAAACATTTGTCCTTTTAATCTAACACTGATAATTTCACCTAGTGCCATAATTTTTTCAAAAGTCAAAAGAATATACAATAATAGAACCCATTCTACTTACACATAATTGATACTAAGGAAATACTATAACCCATTCATAAGATCCATTTATATCCTAATACATGGTCTGAACTTAAATATGTAATTAGAGGAAATACACACCTTGGTATTCAAATTCTCTCCTTTAACTAACCACTATTTCAATTTTCCTTTTACAGTGTTCTGCTCCATCCATACATTGGCTAAAACATGGTTATAATCAAACTCAATCCATAGGATCTTGATATACCTCTCAAATGCATGCCCTGAAACATATGCAAATAATCTCCAGTAAAAGTGCCATTAAAAAATGAATCACAAAGCAAGTCAATACATGACATTACATTAGGTTTCATGGTTGCATTACGTAGTCCCATTTTCTTCATTGGTAGTAATTCATCAATATAATTCTTATCCTCCTAATATCAACACTACTATGAGGATTATGGCACTATGTCCTCCACTACATTCTAGATGGTTGAATAATAAGGGAGCTTAAAATCAAGGGCACCCTTATCAAATAAAGTGTTTGTATACTTAGTGCTACCATAAATGGAGTATGAAGAGGGGGCTTGGCTATATGATAATTTTAGAGAATCCATTTTTTTATCTAAGACTCTATATTTCCTTCATAAATTGATTAGAAAATATTATGAACTCACTTATAAATTTAGATATTTTACTTTCTTAAGATCTCAAAATTGTAATATTCAAATTATATATTAATGGTGAAGTGACTTATCTTTGCTAGGATTTTGTATATATTACCAAATCTTGATTCTTGAATGCATAATTCATGTGACATCAATAGGAATAATGGATTTATATTTTATTCCCATTTAGATTTAAATTTTCCTATCAGATTTGGTAGGTTATCTCTTACCATATGGAAAATTTTCATTAACATTTCATGCCTAGTCATCAATTTAAGATAGGTGTTGATTTCTCACTTACACGCATTTGCTTAGTTATCCAACTCTTTATCTTTATTTTGGTCATAAATCTCCTTGATTTTTACATTTATCTTTATCTTTCTTACCTAGGGTCCTTAGGCTTATGATTTTGATTTATATGATTCATAAGATGAGAGTTAATGAGATTGAGCTACGTGGAGTGATCTCAGGGCTCCAAACCTATTTTAAAAATTTAAACTATACATCTTTTGTATAGACTTTGGGGGTGGCTAGGATGTCACCATAAGGCATGATCATGGAAACTTGAGAACTCAGGTACTCTAGGTCATGAGGCTATAAGGCCAATGGATTTATACATCTCTTATAGTACTCTGAGTAAATGGGATTATGTGATTTATCCTAATCTCAAGGCTTGGGGCTCTCAAAATACTTGGGACCTACTTTGGCCTTCTAGGTTTTGAGTTTAAAATATTATGCCACATGGAATAATATCGTAGATCACTAACTCAAAAGACTTATATTTTTTTATAAAATGAACATTATCACAGTTTAAAATAGCCTTGCCATATATATGGCTTGTGGTGACTTGATTGCCTTAAAGGTACAAGACTTTCATTTGACTATGTTGAGCTTCGATTACCATGATTATGCGACTTGTCTTGATCTTAGAGTTCTATAAACTTAGGGAACCTAATGATTTAGGATACCTAGGTATGGATAATTTTTAATTCTTTGAAGATAGTTTTGTGTACACCCAAAAACATATAAATACTATGACATAACACATTAGCTTTGTTAGCCAATAAAAATCATAAGGTCAACTTTGAGAGAATTATGAGATTCCAAGGTTAAAAATAAATAAAAAATAATGCCCAAGCTTGGATTTTCTTTCTTTTAGAATTTTTTAACTTTAAATTTTGATAATAACCTTATATTTATGCATGCCAAAATTAATTTTCCTAGATTCTAAGGTTAATAAAACCTTGAATAAGGATTTTGAAATAATGATGAGTCCCTGATTGTATTTTAAAAATGGGTGTGGGTGTGTGTGTGTGTGTTTTGTGTGTGTGTGTGTGTGTGTGTGTGTGTGTGTGTGTGTGTGTGTGTGTGTGTGTGTGTGTGTGTGTGTGTGTGTGTGTGTGTGTGTGTGTGTGTGTGTGTGTGTGTGTGTGTGTGTGTGTGTGTGTGTGTGTGTGTGTGTGTGTGTGTGTGTGTGTGTGTGTGTTAGGTCACAAAAAATAGCAACTTGGGGTGAAATTACTATTGAGTATTTAATAACCCATAATCTTAACAACACATCATAACACAAATTCAGTTCTAACAAAGAAGGAATAAGTTAATTATTTCCTAGAAAAAGATTCCTCCTTCCCCATGAAACATACTAAACCTTTTCATTCTTGAGATCTATGTGTGTGATTTTATGAAATTTATTTCAACTATGTTATGATACTTTCAATAAAGAACTGAATAAACACTATAGGTTTCATTTTTATTTCATAGTTTACAATGAAGTGGTAAGGGAAGCTTGAGCATTACTTTGTTACCATCCAAGCATTCATAGACCTAATAAATATGCTTCTAATTCCATTCTAATCCTTTCTCTACTAGGGTTATGGATTTTCATGATGATTATTTTACATAACACTTGATAGAGATTGATTGAATCAACCTTATATATTGGTAGAGATTGCTCGAATTGACCTTAGGCATTCATAACCCTATTTGGATTTGCATGATGGGTTATGAATCCATTCATAACCCCCAGTAGAGATTTCTTGAATCTACCTTATTTAATAAGTTTTAATGATGATTTTTTTACATAACTTCGATAGAGGAGAGTTGGAAATCACCATTGACTAGGTCTATGTATAAGAAAACTTATATTAGTCAATGCATCCCTACCAGTGTGCATTTATTTCAATGTTTATTATCTTTCATTTAATTTTTAGCATGTACTAGTGTATTTTATATTTTGGAAATAAAAAGTATTTATAAAATTTTCATGAGTATATAAAAGTAAATCTCAAAGGTCTATTGAAATTATCTAATCTAGGTAGAACTTAATTTAGTCATAACACATACATCAACCTCAAAACCTCAAGAACTAATATAATAAATCCTATTGAACACCAATTATGTCTCCTTTTATATCATCCCTTTGATTTTGGAAATTCTTTTATAGTTATATCAAAGTAAATTAGTTGGTATGTTCTATAATGTTAGGAACACTATTCTAGAAAGCATAACCACTAACTATAAGAGAAAATGCAGAAAATAAGAAACACTAATCTAAAAAACAAGAAATATTGACCTAGAACACAATAAATTTATTCTATAAGGTATGAAACGTAATCTAATCCTATATTTATGTGTTCACGTACAATAATTTAGAAACATTTCCATTTAGAGTAGCCATAAATAATGTTTCAAAATTTATCCATTGACTAGAAAAGTGATGTCATTAGCTTAGATGTCCTTCAAGCATAAGGAATTATTATTGAGTATCTTAGATATTTAACATGAACAATCCATAAAGGAGTTAAATTATCATGTTGTCCTTTTTTATCCTACGCTTTATCTCATAAAATCACTAGGTCTAAAATCCTAAAAGCTTTTATTTTAGACATTTTGTCAAACCACCTTTTGATAATGTCTTGGTACCTGTTGAAATTATGCAATGATTTAGTCATGTATCTTCCATCTAGACTATTTGATGTAGTTTGTACTTGATTCTTTCATCCTCTCCCATATATTCTTGAATAAAATAGTATGTTTGGATTTTAAATGTGATGGGGAAAACTAGTTGCTATCCATATACTAGAATAAATGGTGAAGCCTTTAGGGCTTGTTTGTGTCTTTTTTTGTAAACCCATAGTACATACTTTAGTATTAGATGCACTTATTTTAGTTTATCTTGTGCTCAATTCTTGATGGCATCCATAAAATTAATGTTAGTAGATTTATCCACCCCATTCCCATGTGGATAGTAATTTCAAGATAACTTAATGATATCTTTGTAATTATAGGCCCACTCAATAAATTTTGTACATTAAAAGGATGGACCATTATCATAGAATAAAGACATTAGAGTGTCAAAATTAGTCATTATATTCTCTTCTAAAAATTTGATTACATCCAATGCTTTGGAATTTTTAGTGGCCACATCTTCTATCCGTTTGGTGTAATAGTTAGTGGCTATTAAGATGAATTTATGCCCTATTGAGGAATCTGGGTTAATCACCCAAATAAATTCATGACCCTATTGAGAAAGAGGGCATACTTCAATGAATACTTATAAAGTCATGGTGGTATGCACTTCCCTTTTTCCAAACACCTGACATTTATGTCAAGTCCTAAGACAATTATGGGCATATAAGAAAATTGCAGGCTAGTAGTATGCCATCCTTAATGTTTTATGAGTTTTTTCCCGAGGGATGTCCATTACCTATATTTTGGTGTAAATTATCTAGGATGTCTATGGATTATTATTTTTAAACACACCTAAAATAAATGCCTTCATAATTATTCTAGTATAAACCTCCATTTATTATCATATAAAGAGATTATTTGAGTTTAATGGCTCACCTCTACTCTTTGTTTCACTCAAGGAGACATATACCCGTGAGTAAGTAGTGGATGATGTGGGCATACCATTCACTACTAGCCACCTAAGTCTCATTGATCTATTCAATGTAAATTCATGGATTAGTTTAGTAATGAGGTAAATTATTCCTTGGTCTTACACCATCTTGGTTGGTCTAATTTCAAGATCAAACTCATTTAGTTTCTTCATCCTTTTACCTCTCCTTTCACCTAATTCATTCTAGCTAAGCATGAGATTGATAACTGGGTCTAGAACAATGGCATATGTCTTATTCCTTATATTGTACTGCCTAAATTTCTTCAAAAATTTTAATCTGTACATATATTTATTTACTTATTTATAATTTAATACTTTAAATCCACATCTTTAGGTTATTAATGATGAAATAAATTAGATTCTCATTATCATATACCTTTTGTGTGAGCAAAACTACTATAGTGTACTCTGAAGTAAATGAATAAATGAAGAAATCCTTAGTGAAGTTTGGGCTTATCATAACTGGAGCATGAGCAATGGAATTTTTGATGTCTTAAAAAGGATTTTTGGCTTTAGTTTTCCATTATATTTTAGCATCTTTCTTCAACATGTCATTTATTCGATTTACAATCTCTACAAACCAAAAAATATATTTCTTCACAAAGTTTAACTTTCCAAAGAAAGACTTTAATTAATTTTTATTGTTATGAGGTGTTAGTTTTGAAATGGATTAGATTCATTCTAGATAAATGGATATCACATCCTTGGTGATGACATGGCCTAATATTTCTCTTTTAGTGAATACAAATATGCTCTTCTTTGGATTGAATGATACTCTTTATCTACATGGTCAACTCTATCTTTTGAAAAAATTATTAGGCCATCCATATAAATGATAATACATTTTCCAAAAAGTCCTTAAAAGGAAAAATACATGGCTCATTATAAGGTTTCTCTTGCATTAATTACACTAAATTCATCCTTGTGTATGCAAAAGTTACCCACTTAGTTATGAAGGAAGTCTTAATTCTATCTTTTTCTTCTATTAGCACTTGATTATAGCTCAATAATCCATCCAAGAAGGAAATCATCTCAAATACACTAACCATTTGAATTACCTCATACATTGAGGGTAGATGATAACTATCCTTTTTGATGTTTAGTTCAGATTCATAAATTCAACTCATAGCCTAATTTTTCCATTCTTCTTCCTTAATTGTACTAGGTTGGCCACCCAAATAGAATTCCTAATTTGGAAAAATAATCTTAGCATCTAATAGCTTATATACTTCTCTATAAATGTGAGGTTATGAAATTGTAATTATTGACCTTTATTGTTACTTGAAGGGATTATGTTCTAGCTTCAATGCGATAATATGTGTGATGACCCTAGGATCAAAGGATTTCATATTTTTATATGTCCAAGCAATCACATCCTTGTATTTTGTTAGCAAATTCTTCAACTTATATTTCTCATTTTTAGTGTAACTTAGACCAATGTTCATATATTGGGGATGTTGGTTAGTGCCCATATTTTATTTAAAAAAAGAGATTTAGACACTTTAATTTATTTATATTTTTGAGCTTGTAGATCCACATTGAAATTTTGATATAATGAGACAATCCCCATAGGAATGTAATTCTATTGTAGTTGTAAGATGTCATCTTCCACTAAATATTTCATTTTCATGGGTTCAACATCCTTTTCATATATTATCCAATATCCAAAGGATCTATAACTATTCATAATTATATGTTTTGTTGATCATCATCAAATACCTGGAAGTTTTCGACATTATTTGGGACAGAGGGGTAATGAAATAACTTCATATAAAATTTATGCATCTTAGATTCTTATAGTGGTGCCAACTTTTTGGTTAAAGCTACTAGTGATTCCACCATTTTGTTCTCTTCCCTTTGGATAGATTTGATGTTGAATGATTCAAAGTATTTGATTAGGTCCCATGCCCAATGTTTTTAATTTTTCAAGTAGGAGAGTTTTTATTGATATTTATTTTTGATCTGGTTCATAACTAACTCTAAATCACTGAATATCTATAACTATCTGACATTATGTTTTAGTGTGAACTATAGATTAAGGATTAGGGATTCATACTAATCTTGATTATTGGTGCAAGGTAATTATAACCTACACATAGCTAGATATAGTTTCCTATCTAGATCGATTAGAATTATGCTAACACGTGAACCTTTCTTGGATCTAGCTCCATCAAAATTGAGAATCCATAATTGGGAAGGACCTTCAAATTCTTGTTTATGAGTTTCTTACTTAGTATTGAATGTGTATGAACATAAATGTGAGGATCCAAAATCAACCTTATCATGCTTGGAATTGTACTCTATGATTAGCTACTTCATCTTTGGTTCTTGGTGAACCTAAATATGGTTGGCTACTATTTTATAAGTCAACCATGTGTGTGATATGTATGTAGTCATTTATCCATTCATTATCTTTAATTAATCCTAGATTAGAATAAAAATATAAGCTTCAATAATGTCAATGACCAAAATACATATGTATTATTGTACATGTGACTCAGATGCAAGTTCGATATGTATATTTGTCAAAATCCCCAACACATGGGATAGAATAATTTTCTAGTTGTAAGACCACCCTTTTAGATTTTTCTAGATTCAAACCCAATTTATTGTATACATATGTAAGCATTAAATTGGTTTAGGCACCTAAGTTAGTGAGATAATTATGCACATTCTTTATGAACATTCTAATGGTTAACAAAAAATGTGGTACTTCAATCTTATCCTTATAAATAACCACATTTTAATGCATGGACTTGAAATTATTTATGGATGATCTCCCACTCAAGGCCTTGAGTAGAAACTCTTTCTTTTTTTTAATATGAGCTAACTCATGAAGACTAATATTCACCTTGAACTTTTTCATATCTTTAATAATATTGCACTCTCCTTTGCTTTTTGTCTTTGAACTTTACAATTGATCATTCCCTTTTGGAGGAGGTGGATTATTGTTGTCTTTAGGAACTAGAGGAGTAGTATCACTATTATTTTGGGGTGTGTAAGTATTAGTAGGCTACATGTTACTCAAATTATAATTATTCCTCTGGAATTGATGAAATGCATGAATTTCATTTATGTTATCTTTAAGTTTTTTTTCATCTTCCACTAAGAATTGGAAGTCATGTCTTAAATATGATGGATATGTTGGGAGTGTTAAGTGTGAAGTTATTATTCACAAAAACACTATTCACTTAGCACTATTTGCTTTTACTATTCACATGTGATGTGGATGTGTGATTAGGTAGTGAGGTGGCTCCAAAGGTGATGTGGCATGATCCACAAAGGCATGAGGTGGAATGGGAAATTTTTATCCACTATGAGGAATTTTTTTAATTAAAAGTTCATTTACTTTTCATGTGGGACATTACATTTGGTGGAGCCATGATTATGTCCAAAGAAGAAAGTCAAAAGTGATTTGTGGGATGTTGTATTTGGTGGTGCCATGATTATTTCCAAAGGGAGAAAGTCAAAAGGTGATTGGAATCTTTGAAAGTTTGTTGGAGACATGTGGGGTAGTGGGAACAAGAACTATTCTTGATTGGATATTTTTTTACCCAAGGGAAAATCATGGTTAAAAGTGGGGTGTACGACTTAATTGTTTTCAAAGATGCTCTTTTAAAGGTATATCATGCCTTACGATGTCTCCCCAATCACTATTCATGGAATAGTAGAAATGGGATGAAATATTTCACTATTCATCACTTTTTTCCTTTGCATTATTTTGTAATTGGCATTAAGTATGGTAATTTACTTAGCCAAAAATATGCTTCATTTTTATAAGTTTTTGAATGCTTTGAAGACTTATTTCTTAGTCTTGATTTTATGCATGAGATTGCATTTTTGTAAAAGCCTGAAGCATTAAAGAAGGTTGTGAAAGAGTGAGGATAGTGTGTGATAGGTGTTATTACAAGTTATATTCTCTAGGTGATGTTGGTTTAATAAAAGAGATACAAACTTATCTATGGATGTAGCCCAAGTTGGGTGAACCACATAAGCTATGTGGTCTTCTTGTTGTGGTTTACATTTCCATTTATGTTTTAAATTTTGATTTGCAAGTATTTATAATCTCTATTTCACATACTCTCCAATTTTATTGAAACTTAAAGGAGGATAAAGTTTTGAATTTTGAAGTTTTTTACAAGTGGTATTAGAGCAAGTTTATTTGCTGATAGATTTAATTTTCAAGAAGATAAAGGGATTTTTAGATTGAGTGGGAGATATGGTAGAAGATGGCAATTCAAAGGTGGATAAATTAAATGGCCAAAATTTTAGATTGTGGAAGATGCAAATGTAAGATTACCTATATAAATAAGAGCTATATTTACCATTGGGAGGAAAATCAAGACAACTTACAACTATAACAGATGAACAATGGGAGTTGTTAGACATAAAAACACTCGAGACCATCTAATATGTCTTGCATCAATGGTGGCCTTTAGAATATCCCAAGAAAAGACTAAAAAAAGTATTATGATAGCTTTGGTAAATTTATATGGAAAACCTTCTACCTCTAACAAGATATTTTTAAATAAAAAATTATTTAATATGAAAATGCATGAAAATGGTTTTCTTGTTAACCATTTAAATGATTTCAATACAGTTACTAGTTAGTTATATATTATTAGTATTAAATTTGATGATTAATTTATAGATATTGTTATCTTGTGTTCTCTACCTAAAAGCTAGAATAACTTAGTTATGGTAGTTAGGAACTTGGTCTCAAACAACACATTGTTCAAGTTTGAGGATGTGATGGGTGTTATCCTTAGCAAGTAAATGTAGAGGAGAAACACGGGTGAAGCATCCACATCAATAAATTATTTGTCCATGGATACATAAGTGAGATCAAAGATTAGAATAATAATAAATCATGGGAAATCAAGGAAAGGTTCAATGTCAAATCCACCCGAAGGATGGAGTGTTGGCATTATGGGAAGCTAAGTCACACAAAGAAATAATGTTGGGATCTTCATGGAAAATCAAGCAAGGAGAAACATGAAGGTAACAAAGAGGAAAATTTAATAGGTGAGACACTAAAAGATTCTCTTACACTTTCTTTGGATAAAATTAATGAATCTTGGGTTTTAGATTCAGGGGCTACATTTCATACTACTCTTAACACATATTATTTTAGAGATTATGTTCAAGGTAATTTTAAACATGTATATCCTAGTGATGATGAGCTTTATAGTATTGTTTGAAAAGGCAATGTAGGTGTAAAACTATAAAATGGAAACATAGGGTTGATTAAGGATGTTAGGCACATTCCAATTTTGAAAAGGAATTGATTTTTGTAGGACAATTGGGAAGTGATGGTTGTGTGGTCACTTTTACTAGTGACTCATAGAAATTTACTAAAGGTAATCTGGTGTTGGTCAAAGTGAGAAAGTGGGAACTTTGTATTTATCCAATATTTCTTCTAACTCATCTTATGATCTAGTTACTTCAGGTGTAGATGCAACTCTATAGAATTATACACTCAACCACATGAGTGAAAAGGTTTTGAAAATAATTCACTCGAAGGGGAGATTACTAGGTCTCAAAGAGATAGACTTGGACTTATGTGAGCTCTATATTTATGGAAAATAGAAATGGGTGCAATTTCTAAAGGTTGGACTAGCTAAGAAGACAAGAAAGCTAGAGCTTATGCATATAAATGCATGTGGAACCACTCAGGTATCTTCACTTGGTGTTTCAAGGTATTATGTCACATTTATTGATGATAATAATAGAAAAATTTGGGTTTATTGAATTAAAAATAAATATGATGTATTTGACACATTCAAGAGATGGAGAGATTTATTTGAAAATGAGACAGGTTTAAATCTTAAGTGCTTCAAGTTATATAATGGTGGGGAGTACTATAGCAAGGTGTTTAATGAATATTGTTCATAAAATGGTATTTGAAGGTATAAAACAATTTTGGGAACACCACAATAAAATGGTGTGTTAGAGAAAATAAACAAAACCATCATAGAACATGTTAGGAGCATGAGGTTGCATGTCAGGAAACCATTATACTTTTGGGTGGATGTAGTTGATACATTCATGTACTTGATAAATAGAGGACCTTTAACAGCCTTGGATGGTGGCATACTAGAGGAGGCATGGAGTGGTAAGAAGGTTAACTATTATTTTTTAAATGTTTTTAATTGTAAAGCTTTTACACTTATTTATAAAAAGAATAGATCCAAGTTAGAGGCTAAATCTTAGAAATGTACTTTCATTGGCTATGGTACTGATGGCTTTGGATCTTGGTTGTGGAATGAGGAAAATCATTCAGAGTAGAGATGTAATCTTCAATGAGAAATTCATGTATAGGGATCAGTTATAGGAAAACAATAAATAGGAAGCCAAGAAATAATACATAGTGTTAGTGAACATCATGAATGAAAATTTCCCAAAGGCACTATTGCAGAATGTGTAGCAACAATAGGAACCTCAAACTCCTTTTATAAGAAGATCTACAAGAGTAAGTAGACCAACTAAATGGCTTTCTCCATTGTATTTTTTAGGTTCTTTTAGTTATTTCCACTTTGACAGTAAAGATTTTTCCCAATAAGCTAGCATGCTAGCCCTTTCAAATAAGAGGTAAGTCTCACACGCTCACTTCAAGAAAATAATAAAAGATCAGTTCTTGAATGGTTTGAAGCATAATGTGTATTTATCCATCTTTCAAAATCACAAGTTTTAAAAGGTCATTCAACACCATAGATATACTAATATTATCCTTGTCACTGATATAACTATCAATATAACTAAGATTACCATTAATGACTAGTGATAAAAGAAAAAGATACCCATGACTTATAAGTACAACACATTCATCATTCAACACTTAGAATATTTCATCATCCATAACATAATATGTCAAACATTGAATTCTCATTAATCACTTAACAAATTATAAGACAATGCTTATATATAATATCCAAAGGGACCTCATGCAAATGTTTATAGTAGAGTTTTTATACTTATTTTTCCTTGACCAAGTGTCAAAATTCTAACTATCATGAATATATGGCACATGGACTCCTAACAGGTTAAGAGTCATGGCTCTTAAAACTAGTTATTCCTATAGACTTGGGCCTTTGCACCCCTAAATACTTTATCTATACTATATTTTGGTAGCCAAGTGTTTCATTCTTTGTGGGCTAGTACAAAACCTCTTATCAGTGGGGTTGAAGTGTCCTACTTGAGTTTCTCTTCTAATTTTTCCTGCATCCTTCACAATCTACTTCCCATGTACTCCCCCAGTATTCTACTTTGGTTCTAAGTCCTCTATTCTCAGGTCCCTCATAACATGTTCTCCCTTGACTGAGTCCTCTCATTTTAGGTCTCCTAAACCATTGTCCTTCCATGCCTGGAAAGTTCTATGCCATGATATTCCTACACCTAGTAGCTACTTGTCATGGTCCTCTCACACCATGGTCCTTCCACATTATGCCAGACTTGCATCAAAATGGACAATGGTCCCTCTACACTGTGTACCAAAAAAGTAATAATACTTATTAAAAAAATTAGGAGTTAACATCACCCCACACTAATCCCTTAGTCTATCTTATACTAAGCTGCACTAGCATCTTCTAATAAATTTGGCCCCTTCTTCTTGTGTTCCTTCTTCAACCTATCCTAGTGGGACAATGCATCTAGGACTTTTCTAGTTATTCATTTAATGGCCTCCTTTTCTTCTTTCATCTCCTCAAGCTAAGTTGGAGCCTTGATATTTTTTACTTGCTCATTCAAGGTTATGTTGGCTTCCTTTTAGATGTCTTCTAACTCAGATACCTCCTTGTCAACCTATCCTTAGAGTATGGAAAACTTGCATTTATTTATTAATGATAGTTATTAATGGCATCTTCCATTATTTCAAAATCCTTAAATTCTTTTATGTGCTTGGAATGGTATTTTATTAAAAAGGTGGCATCAGCCATTTATTGCCTTATTACTTCCTCATCATGGAACCAGGGTTCCACTACTTTATTTGGGCACGCTAAGTGCACAAAAATTCCATCCAAAATGGGGATGACTTCCCCAACTATCTCCAAGGTGATTTTACAAAAAAAATTCACTATGGTGAATTGTTCAATTATTTCCTTGACCTCATCTCTAGCTATTGCATCTCCTCTATTAGTAAATATGGGGGGAGATGCTAGGGCATTCTATGATGAAGAGGTATGTGCTTGCCTTCCTTTTTTCACCATATTTGATTCTTTTGTGCTATCTCTTGCTTCTCCTTCCATGAATTCTCCCATAATTCATGCATGCTACACTTTTCATAGTCTTTCTTCTTGATTTCTTGAAGCCTCTTCTCTTATAGGGAACCAAGCTCTTCCACTCACCTCTTCCTCCTCTAGTATATTTGGAATCTTTTCAATTCTTTTAGCCTTTTTATTTAGCCACATTTCCCTGCATGTCACTCTAAGGTTAATCCATGTTCATCCCATGTTTCCAAATGAAAATGTGGTGGCAATCCAACTTCCTTCAGCTCTTGAGCTTCACGCTTCAATAATGGTAGAACATGCAACCTAAAAATTCAATAATCTCCACTCCTACACACCAGTCTAAACTTAGTAACCTCTCCTTTTTGCCTAGAAATAACCTTTGTTACCTTTCCAACTCTATAAATTCTCTACTTCCTAATAAATTTAGTTTCATTGATCTCTGGTTCTTTGGTTCATAGTTCACACTTAGCACTGAAATATTTAAGAAAGGTAAAGTTAAAAATGACTTCAAAAAGTTCATTTATAGGCCCTTTGGGGGGGGGAGAGGATTAAACTCCATTAATTCCTTTCATCCCCTTGTCACCTCTATCCATAAATGCATATTTTTTTAACAACCTTCGTACATTGAATCTTGTAGTAAGCATTTAGTCCCTTAACCAATTTGTCCTATCATTACACTCACAGCTTCTCACCATAACTAACCTTATCACATTAATGGTCCATCCCTTCCTATGCCTTTCTTAGAAGTGGATAACAACTATGTCCCACCTTTCTAATGAAGTAAAAGATAGTTGTCACCTAAATGGTAGGAACCTTTCAAAGTGCTTTCAAGGTGCATTGAATGACTCATGAACCCTTCATTACTTACATACCATAGATGACTATCACACCTTATGGTCCTTATGCACCCACTTATCTTATTTCTTGTATTCATATGCATGATGTCTTATCCCACACTAAAAGGGTTCATAGTCCTCCATGAAAACAATCTAAGTATAGGAACTCAAAATTACATTAAAGAAGAAACACATGCCTCAAGGATAACACTCTTTATTGAAAGTAATAAATTATAACCTAGTGGCCTTAAACCTTATTGATTACAACAAGAGAAGTTAACTAGAATAATAATATGGTCAAAGTTGACTCTCATTATAGTTCCCTAAAAGGAACCGACCATCCTTTTTAATTGATAAGCTCAAGTAGGTTGAATGCTATGTATAATGAATGGGCCATACTAATGAATCCAAGCTTCTTAGGGTGGCATGAAAACTTAGACTCATATAATATAACTTTCATTCCTAGAGAAAGGACTTTGTTCTTTAGGTGGTAATCATGCCATGATTTTTATTTGCATTTTTCAACATTTTCACTCTAGTGGGTGAGAAACCGATCCTCATCTAGTTTCATCAAATCACTGAGCTAGGTTATCAAAGAGGCTTCATCATCTAGGTTTCTGACATGCACTATATAGAGAGATGGAACTAGGAAATCCATTGGCATGACCACTTCCTTTTCATATACTAGGTTGAATGGTGTATTTTTGTTGAGGAACTTGTATGTAGTTCGATATGCCCAAAGTACTACAGATACTTTATCATCCCAATCAATCTAACCAACATTTCAATTTTTAGTCAAAGTGGTACCAAGGATTTTATTAAAGGTTGCAACTATTCTATTGGCCTATGGGTGGTATGGTGTTGTCTTGTGGTGTGAAATCATGAACTTGGCCAACAAGATGCAATTTTTTTCATTCATAAAATGGGTGCCATAATCACTAGTGAATATTAAGGGGCATTTGAACTATGTTATAATGTTTTCCTAGATGAATCATGTAGAATTTGATATAATATAATACTTTATTGGCACTTCCTCAACCCAACACATGAGGTATTCAGTTGATGCAAAGATGTATCGAGATCCCCTTCATCATCCTACTGGAGTGATAGGCCCCATAAAGTCAAAAGCCCATTTTTCAAATGGTTCTTGAGAAGGAATAGGGTGTAATATCATAACATCTATTCTATATAAGTTTTCATATTTAATGGCAAACATCACATTGTCTAACATTATCCTTCTCATATTTGAATAAATTTGGCCACCAAAGTCTAACAAGCAACACCTTACATGTAGTAACCCCTCCAGCATAATGTCCTTTGGCAATATCTTCATGGAATTTTTGTAACACCTCAAGAAACTCATGTTTCATCACATAGCATTGAATCACCTTGTCATGATTGATTTTTTATAGATCTCCTACTATGAGTTGATAAGGTGTGGCACAAACCATAAGTTGATAGTCTCCTATGAAGTGAGGGAGTCAGGCACACAACTAGTATTTAAAAATGCTACAATATCCTATAGCTCTTCAAGTACTCAAACAACTCAAAAGAGTTTTACATCAAGAAGATCATCTTTTATGGTATGTGGGGGTTCTCCATTATCAAATTAGGATAAATGATCATGTCCATAGTTGATCTTCCTAAGCTTTATTACTACTCAAAACTAAATGTCTTGGAAGAGAACAATCCAATGACAAATCCTTCCATGTAGTACTAGCTTGTTGATGAGATAATTCAAGGCCTCATGGTATATATACAATATAAATAGAGTGTCTAGAAGGTACTACCTAAAAATTTCTAGATCATAAACCAAAGAATAAAGCTTTATGCTTAATTGTGGTGTAGTTCCTTTTAGTTGATGTTAGCTTCCTACTAGAAAAATAAATCAAGTGATCCAAGTTTCCTTCACTTGGTTGTGTAAGTATCATGTTGATTGTCATCCTAGATATATCAACATGGATATGAAAAGGATTTGTCCAATTAGGGAACTATAAGATAGGAGTGGTAACTAACCTTTCTTTGAGTGTGTCAAAATCTACTTTTCAATAATTCATCCATATAAATAATTCATTATGCTTTAAAAGCTCTTTTAAGGGTGCTAAAATCTTGGCATAACCTCGAATGAACTTTTTATAATAGCCCATGTGTATTAAGAAGGCACACACCTTGTGTAGAGTCTTGGGCACTAGTAGATGAAGAATAATGAAGACCTTGTCTAGATCCACCAAGAGTCCTTCCTTATAAATGATATGCCCAAGAAGTACACCAAATAGTATTGTAAACAAGCACTTATTCAAATTTAGGAAAATTTGCAACACTTAATAGTGCTCAAGCATGAGTCTCAGATTGGCATAATGGTCACTAAATAACTCATATAATATCTAGTTTTCCAAGTAAACTTAGAGGAATTTATGAATGAAAATTTTGAAAACCTCAACTGATATCCATAAAAACACTGTTGGAGCATTCTTTAACCCAAAAGGTATGATGGTATAGGTAAAAAATACCCATTTAGTAGCAAAAGTAGTATTGGATTGGTCTTCCTTAGCTATCTATACTTGGTGGTACCTCTAAAACCCATTGATAAAAGAGTATACTTCAAAACTGGTAACACCCTCTAAGATTTCCTCTATGAAAGGTGTTGGGAAAGGATCTGTCACATAGGATGCATTTAAAAAATGGTAATCCACACAAATATAGATACACCCAGGCTTTGTTATACTAATTACCATAAAACTAACCCATTCAAATTCATCAATGAGAGTAATTAATTTGGTATGGAACATGTTATTGATCTCCTCTTGTACATATGTCTAGAGGTTGGGGTTCATCCTTTATGGTCATTTGTTATGGGTCAAGCATCATCGATTATATTTATGTGAATCTTCCCTAGAGTAGGGTAAACTCCTTTAATTTTATTATAATTACTTAGAAATACATCCTAACATTCTTTCAATAACTCAAAAATCTATGATATTTCTATCTTAGTCCAATAATTTCTAATTGTAGCCATCTTAGGCTCTTGCTCTATGCCAATGTTAAGTTGAATAGTTTGGATGGGCCCATGATAAGGGTTATCCATTGGAAAACTTGTGTCCTAAATATTTCATGAACCAGTACTTGTTGGAACATTTAGATGATTATTCAAGGGGTTGATTGAGTAGATCCATCACTATTATCTATTTGGAAGATGATTTGTTGCTTTCCTAGGTAGATCTCTTCACAACGTTCTTCACTAGGGTCTATCAATGGTGTAAGAACTAATTGTGTGAGAGGCTCAAAAAATAAATGTAAGGGTTCTTAATATTCTTAATAAATATGGTGCAAGTGATCTTTGATGAGACTTGGGTCTTTAATGATTGCTTCACACATGGCTTGAAGGGTGAGGTACAAGTCCATTCCTTGGTGAAGAGTAAGAAAGTGTCAATACCATGTTCTCCTTTAGTAACTGCCAGAACCTAGTACCCATGTGCCTCTCTTCATAAATGTACCAAGCATGTGTCCAAGTGAGTAAAGTCCCATAGAATGCATGGACCTAGAGGTACTTAGGTAATAATGTTTCCTCAGCTCACCATAGTGTCTCACAAGCCTCAAAGTGAGGTTCAAGTGCTTGTATGTCATTGTAACTTAGTGTCCCCTAACCTTATTTTCATGATGAAATCTATGATGTAGAGCAAATCATATTGATCGTAATACAAAAGGTGTTATTTATGAGTACACTTCCATCTAGTAGTGGTACCATCAAAAATCTGATATAATGACCTCATTTGATCATTCTCAATATCATAGAACTCATTGAGGCATTAGAAAAAGTCTCTTGCCTCCATTTTTCCTTGGAACCATGGGGCTTCATTAATTCTTTCCAGTGATGGTCACACCAATGATCCTCTCATTACTAAAATCATGAGGTACATAAACTAATGATATTTAGGAAGCTATTATGGGATGCTTTCTCCTTAATTTATGGTGTTTCACAAACTTTTGATGAGATCATTTTTACCATGGGCCCAATAGTTGCAAGAATTGCTTGTAGTATCCAAGATAGACTAGTTATCCATCCATCAAAGAATACCATCTAGTGTTGGTCATGTTTTTCATCATTTTAAGAAATCGCATTATAAAATTTAATGTCATCATCAATGTTCATGTACTCTATATAAGGAGGTCTTTGTGCTTGGTCTAATGATATTAATATATTTTGGTCAGTATTCTCAAAGCTTATATATTAATTTTTAAAGCTCAAGTCTACATGGTTCTTTTAGCACTAGGGCCTCCCCAATAGGGCAGGATAGTCATCAACTTCTACCAATTATAAGACCTCAAAATCTAATTTGAAAGGAACTCCAAGTATGTCAACAATGGCATTTTTGAGGACCATAATAAGATGCACTCAATTCTTATTTTCCATGAACAAGACATGAGGAAAGGGCTACAGGGATGGACTAGACAATTTTTTCTAAACATCTTTAGTGAGATCATTAACTTCCATGCTAGTATCTACTAGAATATCCCATATTACCCATTTATTAATAGTAACATTAACCAATATATCTTCATCTTTTGGGGAAGAGGAACTAGGCATTTATTGATGTTGAGCATGATTTAAATAGTGATTTTTTTATTTACTGACTGAGGTGAAGGTAGACTTCATTTGGTAAGTGAGCTTGACCTTTAATCCAAATGCTAAGATAAGGAACAATGTCCTCATCCAACATATGTTTGCATAGTTCCTAAAAATTATCCCATACTACTAGTTGAGGTTTAGCTTCTCTTTATACTATAACATGTTATGTCATGTCCTTATCTATTAGGTATTGAATCTCACCTTGGAGCTCTCATACTAGTGTCATTGCATCTTGAAAGACATCCTTTTTTTACTATGTATCAGATTACTTCCTTGCCTATGGTTCTTCTTGATGTACCTTCTTGATCAGGTTAGCTATGAATTAAGTTTGTCCCCCACTACAAGTGGTGATATTCACTTGGTGTACTATCAAGATGGTTTTTCATGCATTCCATTATGGTTTTTTATCTAAATCATGCCATCACCTTTTTCATGTTGGTCCTTAGTGATGGCTACATAAAGATCAGGACACTCTTCCAATCGATGGTCCTTTTTGTAAAATACACAAGTTGGGTACTCTGGGTAATCCCTTTGATAGTGGCCTGGTGAACCACATTTGTAATAGGTTATTTATGGAAACCAACCACCACCTTATCTTCATCCTCTCCCTCATCCATAGTATCCATCATTGTCTTAGGTATTGGTGACTAATGTTTAGTGCATGTCATGCGCTTGAGCGTCATGAATATCACTAATCATGAAACAAAAAATTTGGGTTCTTTTATTTATTTCCACTTTGGCACTAAAGCTTTTCCCCAACAAGCTAGCATGTTGGCCCTTTCACATGAGAGGTAAGTTTCCTGCCCTCACCTGAAGCACGCAATGAAAAATAAAATCCTAAAATCTTTGAAGCATAATGTGTATTTGTTTATCTTTTAAAATCACAATTTTTAAGATGTCATTCAACACCATAGATATACTACTATTATCCTTATTATCCCCAATATAACTAATACTATCATTAATGACTAGTGATAAAAGAAAAAGATACGCATGACTTATAATTAAAACACATTCATCATTCAACACTTACAATATTTCATCCATAACATAATATGCCAAACACTGAATTCTCATTAATCACTCAATAAATTACAAGACAATGCTTATATCTAATATCCAAAGGGCCCTTCATAAAAAAGTTTATAATAGGGTTTTTATACTTATTTTTCCCTAACCAAGTGTCAAAATTCTAACTATCATGAATAGATGGCACACAGACTCCCAATAAGATGAGATTCAAGGCTCTTACAACTAGTTTTCTTATAGACTCAGGCCTATGTGCCCCTAGTTACTTATTATGTATTATATTCTGAAGCCCAAATTTTATTTTCCTCACAAGCTGGTACAAAAAATATGATCAGTGGGTTTGAAGTGTCTTACTTGAGTTGCTCTTCTAACTACTCCCACATCCCTCATGTTTTACTTCTCACGTGTTCCCCTAGTCTTATGCTTTGGTTCTGAGTCCTCTATTCTTGATTGCCTCATAACATGTTCTCCCTTAATTAGGTCCTCTCACATTGGGTCTCCTATGCCATTATCCTTCTATGTCATGATACGCTTGTGCCTGATAGCGATGTACCATGGTCATATCATGCCATGGTCCTTCTATGTCATGTTGGAATTACATCAAAATGGAAAATGGTCCCTTTGTGTTATGTGCCAAAAATGGAACAATACTTATTCAAAATTTAGGGGTCAATAGTATTATTTGTTACTTACTAATAATGGTGAGCCATAAATCTTTGAATAAGTAGTGCAAGTTAATGCCAAGGAGAACTGGGAGCAGGATATGGATGATGAGTATGACTCTCTCATAGAAAACCAAACATGGTATTTGGTTGAGCTTCCAAAGGGCAAGAGGGCATTGTAGAATAAATGGATTTATAATTTGAAGGAATATGGTGACAAAAATAAGTACAAGGCTATATTGATACTAAAAGGGTTTTCACAGAAGAAAGGTATAGACTTTGATGAAATATTTTCTCATGTGGTTAAAATAAATTTTATTAGAACTATTTTGAGTATAGTTTTAGTAGAAGACTTACATCTATAATAGCTGGATGTGAATAATGTATTCCTTTATGGGGATTTGGAGGAGGAGATATACATGGATCAGCCATAAGGTTTTGAAGCTAAGGGTAAGGAGAAGTTTGTGTGCAAACTAAAAAAGAGCTTGTATGGCCTTAAACAATATCCTAGACAATGGTACCTTAAGTTTGACATTGTTATGATAGAACAAGGTTATTCTAGATGTCATTATGATCAATATGTATACTTCAAAACATTTGATAATGATATTTATATTATCCTACTTTTATATGTAGATGACATGTTAGTGGAAGGATCTAACATGTAGGATATTGATGCACTCAAGAGATAGTTGGGTGATTCTTTCACTATGAAGGATCTTGGCTATACTAAGAAGATCCTTTGGATGAGGATATATAGAGATAAAAATAATCAAACATTGACACTTTCATAATCAGAGTATATCAAAAAGGTATTGGAGAGGTTTAGCTTGCAAAATGCAAAACCTTTTGGGACTCCTTTTGTGGGCCACTTCAAGTTGACAAAGGAGAAGAGTCCCAAGATAGAATAATAAAGTAATCACATGTAAAAAATAACTTACTCATCAATAATTAGTAGTTTGATGTATGATATGGTGGGTAAGAGGCCCAAAATTTCACATGCAGTAGGAGTGGTGAGTATATTCATGAGCAATCCAAGAAAGGAACATTGATAAGAAGTTAAGTGAATTCTTTAGTATTTGAGAGGGATGATAGATTCAATGTTATGTTATGTTGGATCAGATGTTGTTCTACAAGGATATGTTGATCTAGACATGGCAGGATATTTGGATGGTATGAAGAGCATTACTAGGTATGTATTTACTATGGGTGGTATAGTGGTGATTTGGATCTGACATTTACAAAAAGTGGTGGCACTTTCTACCATAGAGGCTAAGTATGTTACAAATATAAAGGTGAGTAAGGAGATGATTTGGTTACAAAGACTGATGGACGAGTTGGGACACTAACAAGGAAAAGGGGTACTTTTTAATTTTGGATTTGCATGTATTTTTAATTTATGTTTCACATGCTCTCCAATTTTATTGTAACTTAAAGGATGATAAATTTATGAATTTGTAATGTATCCTAATAGGGAGGACCTGAATTAATACAGGAAGATGGATCTATCTAATTTTCAAATCCTTCTTGCATATCCATTTCTTTCTAAAATATATCAAAAGTGGTGTAGAATTTTATGAAGTCTAACTCACCATGTTACATCATGTTGTGTACTAGGCACCAATTAGGAAGTGATAATTCCAAGATGTTTATTTTTGAGATCTTATTAGGTGTATGCTACTTTGTATTCTTTCGAGGTTTATTTGAAGGCATGTTTTACCTTTGATATTAAAAAATTAGATTAGTATTCTACCCCATGGTGTTTCATTTCCATTTTTTCATGATAAAAAACTCATTGCTTAAGTTTTGTTTGATTCATTAGATAATGTATAATTATATTTTTTTAGATTCAGAAGCAAAACCTTGGGTAGTAACAACATTGACTGGTATCAAATATTGGTTATAATTTTTTTGATTAGATGCAGACACTAGATAGTTTAGGAAATTAAGATGTTGGTTAGGTATATCATGGGCTAAAATAAATTGGGTTTATACCTGGTTTTGATTTTGAGAGACAACATTATGATTAGTATTTGGAATGGGGTTGAGATCTAGAAATTTTAGACCAATATTAAGTGGGGCTAGAGATTATGACTAGGGATTCAATTATTTATCAATGTTAATAGCTTCAGTGTAAGCTAAAGGTAGTGTATTATTATTGGTAACTCTATAGAGAAAGATAGTTGTCATAAAATCTTAAGCATTCTTGTACATATCAAGCATAAACACCTCATTGGGCTTATAAATAGTGCATACTTGATATACATATTTTAAAATCTTTCATTAAAATCTATAATTGGTTCATTATTTTCTCTTCTCAAACTTACAAAGTGATTATATGTGATACTTAGGCTAGTAACTTATCCAAATTATGCCAAAATTATATTTTGACACTAGTTTCAAGAGGTAATTGAGTCTTCTAGGATGTTGAGAAACCAATCATAAGTATCATCTTTCAAGGTAAAATGGAAATTTTGACATGATACATATTCATGTGTTACATTGAATATCCCTAGGGTAGTTTTTCAAGCCTTTACATGTTCTTCTACAGTCCTTTCTCTTGAGGGAGAAAAGGAAGGAAAGAACTTTTTAGGGTTTTTAGGTAGATCATCCACATCTCTAAGGATAACAATAGTGGAATCAAATAAATAATCTAGAGACATCACATGAAAAGGAAGATGATGTCATATATTTAGGTAATATGATTGGGATTAGATTATTCTCAGGATACCTCTATCTAACCTTACTTTTCTATGTATTTCCAAAGGTGGGAATATTAGGTTAGTATATGAGGTAGACCCTATTAATCTTATGGGTATATCTAGTGAAACTCAAGTGATTTATTTAAAGAAATGATCCCTCCTTCTGGTTCTAAATAAATTCATTTTGATATGGGTTTTATTCACACCAAATATTATTATGAAATAACCTCTAGCATTTTAGGATCGAAAAAGAAATATTCCCTCCAAGTCATGAGTTATAGGGTAATTGGTTTTATAAACACTTGGTGGAGGAATAAAAATGAGTGGATTAGGTTTTTTTTACCTCAAATGGTTCAAATATGACATGAGTGTAAACCTACTTGAGATGGGTGGAATTATGATGAGTCTAACCTAAGGTGGGTAGGATTAAAAAAATCAAAAATAAAGGAGAATAGGTCAGAGAAAGATGTTTATGGATTAAACAAGATTAAACCCTTATAATTTGTATCTTAAACTAGGGGTTGGACAAACAATCAAGAACCAATGCTTGTTGTAAGTTATTTTTAGTACACAAATAGTCAAACATAGTTAAGAGTCCAAATAGATAAGAGTACAATGAACTTTAGTACACATAATAATAGTTTTATCCATTTTTATGATTACAATGACATATCTACAAAGGGATATTATGATTATAATAAAAAAACATTCCAATTAGCTACTACATAATATGAATAAATTTAACCAAAATAATGTTCATACACAACCAAAATACTAAGATAACAATGTGAACTAGGAATTTGAGATAGAGGGGAGGTTATTATTTTGTTATTCTCATTAAACAAATGAAATTAACACACTAAATGCCTAACACCTCTACCCTAAACACTATGGAGAGATTAGTAACAAAAACTAAATGAAATCACAACAAAAACATAAAAGATAATTCTTTTACCTTCCTTGGGAGCTCCAAATGGATTTTTTGAATGGCTTACTTAGATTGTGCATAAATAAGTCTTTGAAAATAAATTTTACTTGGATCCTTATCTCCTGGGTACCTTGCCTTTGATGTTACTTGGCTTAAGATTTTGGCATGGTAATCTTACCTACTAGGAATTTATGCATTATAACTCTACATCAAAGAGTTTTCTTGAAGATATTAGTGCATAATAAATTTGCACTAAAATAACTTATGAATTCAATAAGCAAGGCCTTGCATTTATAACCTTTGAAATTAATTCTCACCTAAGGTGAGTTAGGGTTGAGTTTAGGCTTGAAATGGGTTCAAACTAAACCTAGGTGAGTTAAACTAACTGTATTTGAGTTAATAGTTTTCAAGTAATCATGATTTGTAATTACTAGGCATGACTCTCATATTAGATATTTTAAGATATTTTCAAATATCTTGACAACTCATAAAGTCAATGAGAAAGGCTTGGATATTTTAAATTTTTGAGTTTACTTTTTGAGATATTCATTAATTATATATGGATAGTCTAACTATTAATTTAATCTTGTTTAATTTTTTAATTTATTCTGATTAGCCTTTTATTTCTTTCAAGATTTATTTAAGTGTGCAAGTTCTCCATTTAATAGGCTCATAAGATAAATTGATAGTTGTTATGCTAAAAGGTGATTACGAATGAATCTTTGAGGGTTTATTATTTCATACACTATAATACCCCAAATATGGATACCTCAATGTGATTCTAAGATTTGATGAATGAGGTACAAGAAAATTTAGAATATTTTGTGATTCCTAGGCTTAATTTGTAATGGTTGGTAGGAATCAGTCTAAAGTCTAGTCAAAGTCTAGTTGTGGCCAATTTTAGATGTCTATAGTTTACCCCTATTTGGGAAGATGTTGTAATCTATAGGCATAAAACATCTTAAATAATGAAAAAGACATTAAGAAATGAACCACATAATTATTAAAAAATAATCTCTAACCAACATTTGGGGAACCTATAATGATTCCCCCTCGAGGGAGTGGTTGACATATATGATTGATGGATGGTCCCTCAAAAATAAGTAGAAATAATAATGAAATTAACCCATGGGTGAGATTAATCCAATCAAGATTATGCTTACATGAATTTATTTAAAAATTACTAATTTTCCCAAAGGAAGTTGTAATCAGTAACAAACTTTGAAACATTGATTTGCCCAAAGGTGGTTATAATTAGTGGAATGGGCACATGCCCTAGTAGGACTAATGAGTAAAAATAATGATTTTATAGCATGTATTTATAATCAATAAGATGTATTAGGATGAACAATGATATTTGGTTGTTCCCTGGTAGGGAATATTGGCAAGCATAACTCAAAGATATAGCATATATATAGATTAAAAATGAATGGGCACAAATGTAGGTGCAATGCTCTAATGACTAATGAGGCCATAAATAACCATGTATAAAAGGATTAATAAAGTGAAAAAATATATGATTAGAATAATAATAATTTATCAATGTGAATAATTTTCTTGTACCTAACAATGTGGAGATGTTCATCCTTTTTAGCATTGATACAACTAGAATGGTAAATGGGTTGATTTGATCAAGTAAGGTGGGAGGATTTGCTAAGGTTACCAAGGAGAAATTTTTGTGGTTTCATTTCTTTTAATATTATCCCATGTTTATTTTATTTTATCACACAAAGGTATGTAGCATGATATAAAACACCATGATAACTTAGTCAACATATGCATAAGTACTGACTCCCGATCGAAAAAACAATTGAAAATAAAGAACCAATGATAAAAACCATGATGACAATGTTGAAATATGAATATGTATATACTCAAGAATAATGTGAAAGGAATCACCCATTAAACACATATAGATTGAGTGAAGTCACGACAAGGAAAGTAAATAAATAGGCAAGCCAAAAACAAACAAATAAGTAAACAAACACATATAAAGCTTGAAAGATAATGCATCAAAAAGTAGCCTATCATCAACCAAGTCAATATCTATATATGAAGGCTCAATAAAATGATAAATATGTGGTGTCCCCCAATAAGGATATATTCAAATGGAAGGTCATACCCCCAATTATAGTGGAGTGGATTATAATGAATAATGGATTTACCCTAGCATGGTAGATCAAGGATGAGACTAGGTTTAAATACAACAAATATTTTAGAAAATTTTGAATGTTTTTGTAATTTTGAGGTATCTTAACTCATTAGAGATTAAAAATATACCATTCAAAAAATAGTGAGAGCATTGGCTTAAGTTATTAATAAAATGGCAAGAGTGTATGGAAAAGGTAGACTAAGTTGACCTCAAAGTGAATCGAGTATGGATTATATGGTCCCATTAGGACCCCAAGTCATAGTAGTTGAACCAACATAAAAGGTGGTGAGATCCAACAAGGTAAGAAGTTATAAAATTTAGGAAAATGGCAAGGCAAATGAGCATATTAATGGTAAGGTGGTGTCGTAATGCATGGTAAAGGTGTTGTTCCTAATTTATCCATAGGTGATTATAATTAGGAAACAAATGCATAGGCTAGTGATACGAATTTTCCCATAGGTAGTTATAATTAGTAACATAAGGTGGAATAATAATATTCCCAAAGATAGTTATAATCAATGGCACCGGTCAAATGTAAATGAAAGATAACTTTATAGATCCACTATCATACTACTTTCATAGACTACCAATTAAACACATAATTTTGAAACTAATAAAACAAGATTGGAATCCCCTCATAGAAGGTACAAGAAGAACCAAAGGAACCAAGATCAAAAGGGTTGGGTAGCATAGCTAAAAATAGGCTTTTGTTAGTAGTGAAGTATGGTAAAATGGTATAGGGTATGGCATAAATAATAATGTCGATATAATAATTAGATATAATGGTAATAGAGTTTCCCCCAAGTGATAAGGTAAGGTAAATTGAAGGGTATATAACAATGTAAGATAAATGGAAAATGGAAAAGGAAAGGTAAATGGAAAATTACAACGATGATGTAAATGAAAAATGACAACAACAAATGCTTCAATTATTCCTATTAATGTGGAGATGCATGTCTTAATCAACATATGATATAACTAGAGTAATCAATAATGTAAATTGATAGACCTAACCTTTTCTAAATATTTTCTCTATCAAGAACCTATTATAGATTTGGACTTTAAGAATGTTGTTATGATCTTCATCAGGCATTGATTCTATTTCCTCCAAACTTGAAGACAAGATGTCTTCATAACTTCTACAAAGGAAATTCTAGCCAGGGATGGTAAATATAAATAAATAATGGATGATAGGTTTTATTTGGAAATGTAAATGTGGATGATAATATAGTTTATAATGGTTGGGAAGTAAATGAAGATTGAGAATTTTTAGGTACACATAATGTTGTTGATTCTAGATTTGACATAATTTTGGTTGTAGTGGGGACAAAGACTTCTGAATATGCTCTTAATAAGACCACCAATTTTTTTTGTTGTTTGGGTTTGAGAGTAGATACCATATGATTATGCTATATATTGGAAGACATATTGATTTTATCTTTAAGAATGTCTTCAACAAGTAATGAATAACTATTATGCTCAGCTATTGTCACCTCGAAGAGGTTTTAACCAATGAAATTGTCTTGATTATCCCATAGGACCTCTAATAAGGCTTCACTAAGGAACATTGAATTTTTAATTTTATTTTAATTTAGCACCTCAAATAAGATTTCACTAGAATATGTTGATTTTAAACTTTGTTTTCCCCCAAGCACCTCCAAAAAGGTTTCACTAGGAGATTGTTCTTTTTCTACATGAATGTGTTCTTGGTCCCTTGATATTCTACCCCTGATATGTTTCCATGGATACAATTTAATAAGATGTGATTATATTGGTCCCAATCAACACTTATGGGAGGTGGAATGTCAATATAATGGCTAGGTTGGTTGATGATAATGGCATGTGGTATAGTAATGGAATGGAAATAGGTATCACAATCCTTGTAGAGGATACTAGGATAACTTGTGTCAAAGCTAAATTAATCATCCTTAAAAAACATAGAAGGAACACAAATATATTTAAATTGATCTTAAAAGCATGTGTAGCCAATATTATAACAACCATGAATATATTTTGATTTTGAAGTTGATTCTGACTCAAGGGATTCTAACTCTGATGTTGAGACTGATGTTGAGTCTACTTCTGATGCTAAATCTGATATTGGTTAAAAAACAAAACCTAACTTGAATTTTTATTATTCATTTGGTGTGGATGTTTCTACAATGGTATCTTGTTGAATGTTTGGTATTATTCAAGTAACAAGCTATGATGGCATAATGGGCTCTGTAGAGACTAGTTTGTTAAAGTGAGATTCCTCAATGAGGGGAAAAGGTCAAGAGACAAATCCATAGATACTAGCTTGTCAAAGGGAGGATATTTAAAAATAAGACAATGGTCAAGATAATGATTTACAAAAAGGTAGTTATAATCATTAATAAGGGTCTCAACAAAGATTGGCTTATCATTGAGACTCCTAAATAGTGGGTAAAGGATAAAAAGGGGATTCATTATAGGTTGGCTTGTCACAAGTAGGTGTTTCAACAAAAACATCTTATATTGGTTGGTTTTCTTGGCCTTGGTTTACAATCAATTGTAAAATACTAGTTTTAAATATATCTTTGTCTTTGAATGATTGACTTGGTTACAGAGGTACTAGTTGGCTCAGCTATGGATTAAAGATAGACACGAGTTTTATAAAGTGCGGGATGGTTGTCAATATATGAAGAATTACCGATGGTTGGATAATGATAGTATTATCTATGATGGGCTTAGCAAAGGTTGATTTCTAGCCTAGGATGGTAACTATGATCCATCTAATCATAATTGCACAACATTATTGAGATAATGGGATACCATATTTGGAAGGGCCTATAATGGTAATGGCAGTGCATTTTAAATCTTGGTTTCTATCATGATCCAAAGGATGAGGTCCTGTAATGGTAATGGTAGGGTGTTATAAGGCTTGTTTTCTATTGTAATCCAAAGGAAAAAGTCTTAGAATGGTAATGGTAGGGCATTGTGAAGCTTGGTTGCTCACAAAATCCAAAGGACAAGGTCTTGGAATGGTAATCCTTGGATTTTGTGGAGCTTAGTTGCTCACATAATCTTTAGGAGGGTTAATTTTATAGGTGGGAGATCAGGTATCATGAGTGGTGAAATGGTGAAAATCATACATTACCTAAACGAAAGAACGTATCACCACATATTATGCTTAAATATCTTGGGTTTGTTCCCCATATTGAGTATTATAGGGAGGATATGGATCTATCTTGAAAATAACATCATCCTAGTAGGGGTTTTGAATGAATTCATCATATATGACCACATTATCGTAACTTGAATTATACATGGCTACACTACAAGTGTAACAAGACATATCTAAAATAATGATGAACATTTCACAAAGAGGCCTAGAGTTATACAAACTCTAAAAAAGAAGGTCCAAAGGACAAATGGTCCAAACATAGTCTAACTTAGTCTAAGTAGTGGAGTTGTATATCCAAAAGGGCCTATGCTAAAACTTGGTCTAAAATAGTCTAACATCATATGTCTAACATTAAATGTCTCACATAAAAGGTCAAATGGCTGAATAAAAATTTGAATGCCAAAGTTAGGGTACAATGTATTTCAAATAGGTCTAATATAAATAAAACAAAAGTTTTTAGATATTTTAGAGAAGGCACAAAATCTAATCTCAAAATAGGCATGTGCTAGGTATTTTAGAAAAGGCACAAAATCTAGACTTTTAAACAAAACAAGGTATGAGATTTAATTTAAAAAAAATAAAACACTTTGGCATGCATAAATTAGGCATTTATATTTAAATAGTAATTTGGTTAATTGGTATAAGTCATGAAACTTTAGGCACATGGAAGATGGGTTTCTTCTCCCAAATCTAGGCACAAACAATGGTTTTAAAATTGAGTAAAAATTATCATAAGTTGCACAACCTAAAAGAGAAAGATCGATGTCTAGGCCAATTTACACAAGGCATAGGTATAAATCAATCAATATTTAGATTTAAACTTGTCAAATATAATTTTGAACTCAATTTATAAAATTATGATTCTTTAAAAAAATAAAAAGCTAGATATGAATGAACGGTAGAATGAAAATAAGCATAGATCCAAAAGGCACATGTGGACTTGGTTTAAAAAATAGAATTTGGACATAAGGTAATAAGTCTTTGAAATGATTTGATTATCCTAATGCCATTATCACACTCTAAATATGTAATCAATGGTTTTGTTTCAATACTTCAAGGCATAAGATTTGAAATCAATTGGGCAGCATAACAACACCCTTTTCAATCAAGTGACACACACACAAAGTTTGATAAAAGGATTAAAGTACATGTATGATCTCAAATGGTTAGAATAATTCCTCCTCAAACAAAGGAATATATATTGTTCAACTTAAGACCATGCAATAAAGGATAAAATAACATAAACACCTAAGTGTTACATCCTAAATCTTAAAACTGAAAAGGTTGCATAATACTATCAAATTCTGTCAATATACTCATTCTTAAGAGTATTTTAATTATTAATCCAAAAAGTAAAATTGTATGAAAAGTAGGGTTTATAGGACCCCTCTTCTCTCAAGAGTTTTTATTGCAACATGGAACTTCAGGCTACTGGCCCTACATCAATAGTATGTCCATAGCAAGTGGGGTTGTTCTAAACTATAAATCTTTTCTTGCTTCTAGATGGTCCTAAGTGTGGATAACACAAATTATGATCATGTAAATTAGATCCACATTAACCAACTTGTGAAAATTTCTTGTCTTTTTCAAAACCACTACATCCATCACTTTCTCAATGTAGTGTGATGTCTGAGTTGATCATACATTTTGAGGGTGGCAGTCATTAATAAAGGTAGTTTAATCATTTAAACTAATGCCCTAGCAATTCACTATCTCAATTTACATACCCTATCATGAAGTGGGGTTGAAATGATGCCAAGAGATGAATTCTTGGGTCAATACTTCCCTAAAGAACCCATGAGGAGGTGATGAACTCCTGCTCATAAGACAAAATGCATGAAAAATAAAAACAAGTGAAAAGACTTTATGGTCATTTTGGGGTCACCCAAACCATATGGATTTTGGGAGGCTTTAGAAACATTCTTCTCATGCTTTTTTACTAAAGTAACCAAGGCAAATAATGAGCACTTTTGGTCACACAATTTACCTAAAGAGGATTGGGGGAGAGCATACATGCATCAATAGTTTTGATTAAAATAAGTAACTTTAAACAAACAAGCATAAAATAAACAACACTTAGGCGTATATAACTAAGCGTGAAA
This sequence comes from Torreya grandis, assembly GCA_037957365.1. NCBI lineage: Eukaryota > Viridiplantae > Streptophyta > Pinopsida > Cupressales > Taxaceae > Torreya > Torreya grandis. Next base: position 299,739 of record JARHVA010001233.1, read on the forward strand.
GTTTATTTTATTACACCAAAATGAGATGTGAAATTTTTGGTGCCTTGGAATTTATTTATTGAAAACTTTGAAAAAGTGAAAAGGACTTTAAGTAAAAAAATTATTAAAACACCAATTTGAAATGTGAAATTTGCAAGTTAGAAGTGTTTTAAATGTCTCCTCATGGTCTTTGGGTCCTACAAAACATATTAGAGAGCCCTTATGATTATAATCACTTTATAAGTGAACAAATGACTTCCTTAACCTTGATCTCATATTTAGACATAGTACAAAACTATAAAACACAAAGCAAAATTGTGTCTCAATCTTCAAAACCATGACTGCTTGCACAATACCACCACTTGCATGAAAATAGAGAATTTAAATCAAAATTGCTACTCTAAGTGAAAATTTTCTAAACTTAAGGTAATATCACTTCTATGAGAATAGCAATATTGCAACTTGACTTGAAAATTTAACATAGACCATTAGCGATTATATGTAATATCACCAAAGTTTAGGAAAAACCACTAAAACTATTATGATATCATGACTTTCAAAGTCTTGATATTATAATATCATAAGTTTTATGGTAATACCATAACTTCAAGAGTCATGATATTGTGATATTGATGATCATCTTGTAAGTACAAAATAACTAACATAAACCTTGATAATTAATCACAAAACCATGGAAATAAAGGAAAGAAGGGGACTATGTGAGATACTATATTTTAGTAATATCATGATTCTAGATATCAGAATTATGACTACATACGACAACATCACGAATTCGAAAAAATGTCCTTTGGCCTTCATTTTTCACCTATTTTGATCAACAAGCTCAATTTTTTACATGAAAATTGTTAGTATAATTCTCTTTAAGGATTTAGGAGAAAATTTATGGGATGTGGGTCCCACCAGGCATGCCAACATGTGAACTAGGAATTTCACATAGAGGGGAGGTTAGTCTTATGTTAGTCTCATAAAACAAATGAACTGAACACAATAAATGTCTAAAACCTCTATCTTAGACATTAGGGAGAGCTTATTAACAAAAACTAAATGAAAGCACAACAAAATCATAAAAGACATAACTCTTTTACCTTCTTTAGGAGCTCTAAATGGATTTATTGAATGGCTTACTCAACTTGTGCATCAAGAAGTATTTGAAAATGGAGCTTACTTGACTCCTTCTCTCCTTGGTACCTTGGCTTTGATGTTGCTTGAATTAATATTTGGGCATGGTAACCTTACTTGCTAAGAATTTAGTCATTATAACATTATATCCAAGAGCTTGTTGAAGATATTTGTGCATAATAATTTTGCACCAAAATAGCTTATAGTTGAATAGGCAAGGCCTTGTATTTATAGGATTGGGAATTAACTCTCACCCAAGGTGAGTCAAGGTTGATTTTAGGCTTAGAATGGGCTCAAAATAAACTTAGTTGAGTCAAAACTAACTCTAGTTGAGTTAATAGTTTTCAATTAATTATGATTCTCTCAAATTAGATATTTTAGGATATTTGAAAAGATCTTGATAACTCATAAAGGCAATGAACGCCTTGGATATTCTGAATTTATTTTTTTAGATATGTATTAGTTTTAAATGGATAATTCAAATAGGCATTTAATCTTATTTAATTTTTTAATTTATTATGATTATCCTTTTATCTCTTTCAATATTTATTTAAGTGTGAAAGTGCCCCACTTAATAGGTCCATATCCAAATTGACAATTGTTATGTCACAAGGTGATTAGGGATGAATATGTGAGAGGTTATTATTTCATACAATAGAATACCCCAAATAGGGATGCCTCAAAATGATTCTAAGATTTGATTAATGATTCACAAGCAAATTTGGGATGTTACATGATTCTTAAGCTTAATTTACAATGGTTGGTAGGAATCGATCTAAATTCAATTTGAAGGCTAGTTGTGGCCAATTTTAGGTGTCTATAACCAAATTGATAGAACTTATCATAACTCAAAAAATTGGAAAAGAATAATATTTTCACATCAAGATCAATTATAGAACAATCCTCAAAATTTATTATTAATCTTATAGTCAAAAATATCCACCCTTTGGGATCAAGAGGATAACAATATATATAGGCTTGGGTAGGGAATGCCTCATCCTCCAACAAAAGTCTAAATTTATATTTCCAATTATACAACTATGTGTAAAAAATCATTCATAACATGCATTTGTGAAAAGAGTATACATAATAAGATACCTCAACCAAAATATCATACATATATGCCAATAAATCTGGGACGACCAATCCCAAATTAATTTAGAACATGGAAATACATATATATTTATAAGGTGGTGATAATGTGGCACCACTAGAAGAGGAAAATAATTCCATGATAGCCATTTGAATTGAAGTGACTATAGTCGCTCATGTATCTCCTTAAGGAAACAAAACTGGTCCTATTAGATTATTCATTACTACAGATCCATAGAATTATGGACCTTATGATGATGTGGAAATAATCATAGTTGATTGCATGCTTATTAATAACCTAGTAGCCTACTATAAAGCTTTGAGTTTCTCAAATAATGCATAACCAGTTTAAAATTTTTTATTGATAATGCCAAAATTAAGCATAAAAGGCTTGAATATTTTGACATCTTCAACCATCAACATTTTATGCTCTATTTTTAAGGCTTTAAACCCAAATCTGAGGGATTCAACCTTAGTCACTTTATCTTTCCCAAAACTATTTAACTATATAATTTATTCATTAGTCTTATGGATAATCCTTTGAACTTCCTTATTAAAACTATATGTAGCTACTTTAAGAAGTGCTTTAAAATTAGGCCTATTTACTAATGGCCCAATGGAGGTTATCATAATTTTGACCCTCATATATTTTAATATATCTAAGGCCTTGATTTCTTGGCCTAAAAACTATCCTATCAAGGCTTTCATATATGCATGCCAATTAAAGGCACCATCCCTCTTTAAAATCACATAACTTAAATCCCATACAACATCTTTGGCATACATTAGGTTTGGGTGATTGCATGCATCATTTCTCATGCACTAAAATAATAAGTTGAGTATATTTTCAAATTATTTCAATTGGTGCCAAAGTTCTAGTAACTTTATCTTTTTGGGTTGGGATTCACTCGAGACTTGGATTGTATTCAAAATGTTGTATAACCCTGTGGATACACTTTGGACATTGTCCACAATTTCTCAGGGATCATGAATTGTTTGTCTTTATAGAAGCTTGTATTGTGCTTTTTTTTATGCTTATACATTTATTTCATGTCTTCCCTAGCTGAATCCATGAAAGAACCAAAACCCTCTACATATTATGTGGGGTCATGATTCAAATTATTAGTTAATTCAAAATGCTCACTATTTTTTAATTTCATGTATAATGATTTTTTTATTAATTTATATAATTTTACATGAAATTGGCTTATTTGATTAAAATCAAGTTCTATAATCATAAAAATGTCAATCAAATAAATATAAATAGAGAAAACATAAACCAAGTTGATAATAGAGTTCGCCCTTTTAGGGGTTGTGTCTCTAGGTTTGAAAAACACTCGAACCAATCTATTAAATGCTGAAAAATAAATTTTTTGTATACTATTTACACCAAAATATGACTTTAGTCTACAAAAATAACCTCTACTCTACCTTCAAAAAGTATTTACAACAATAACTTGCATGGGAGTTGCTCTTCCTGCATAAAAGGGCACTTACTTGTTTCTTACCTAAAAGGCATAAAATAAGTTTTCTTCTCTCCATGTATATGTTTTTCAAATTCAAAAATGAGCCTTTTATAATTCTTTTAAGTCCCTTATTTCATGGTTTAGAGTCTTATTTATTTACACAATACATTTGGATTCCTTCAATTACCTTGTTTTTAGGTTTGGATAAAGCTTCCATACATTTTGGGTTGGATTTAATCCTATTTTAAGAGGGTTTTTTTTAATAATAATGTTTTAATGAAAGTTTCAACACCATATGAATTTGTATTAAGATCAATCTTTGCTTGAACTTGTTTTTAGATGTTCCATGTGTCAAAATATCATTAATATGTGTGTCAAGCCCTAATTGGACCACTGATACATGTTTAGTCACCATGGTAACATCATCATTATACCCTACTTACTTTAAAAGGTCACAACTTTTGCATATGGAGTCTATTTGACCATGTTAAAATGTGTTGGATTTATCTCAATGAGTTCGTTGATTTTGGGATGTTTCCAATATGGTTATAGACCATTTTATTGAATTGGTATGGGGATCCTCCTAGATCACTCCTCCCCACTAAAAAACTTTTGTAACCACCAAAACTCTAGCTTTATTCTAAAAGGGTACAACTCCATCACTTTTCTAGTTTTCATCCACCTCACCTTGCTTAGCTTTGTTGTTTTTATGCCAACTCATAGGTATTCAATATCTCCTCTTCATGATATCTTTGTCTTTTTTTCAAGAATCATGTTTTCCTATAACTCATCAAGATATTCTAGAGCAAATCCATCTATAGAAGGTACTTAAATACTCTAACCTTGATCTATGATCATACGTGACTCATATAATTTAATTTTTCCAAATTTAAAATTGAATACATCTGTATATAAGATGGTAATTATAATAAAAAATCATTACTACCAATCTTATCCAAAAATTTAAAAGGGAATTACTTGATTGGTTTGAAATTTTTACCTTCTCCTTGGAAATGTTCTTTGTGTATATGAAACCAAATTAGATCACCAACTTAGAAGTGGTAATCAATATGATGCTTATCATGCCTAGCCTTGTACTTGGCTTGTATCTTATCTAATTTAACTTGAATAGCTTGATTCACTAAATGCATATTTTTTATTTTTTTTTTAATTTATCTACATCCCTTTTTACATATAGCATGAAATATTTCCCAATAGATAATTCCAAATGTGACTTAGGAAAATAACCAAAACAAGTCTCGAAAGGAGACTTTTGTGTATAAAAATGTATGACATGAGTATAGGCATGTTAACATAACACAAAATTTCATCTCAAATCTTAGGATGATTACTAAAGTACCTTGAGATCAAATGAATGATTGTTTGATTGACCACTTCTATTTGACAATCAATATGTGGATAAAAAGAAAAGCTCTTCTTGAGTTTTATGTCCATCATGTCCCACAAAGATGACCAATTATTCCCAATGAATTGATAATCGTGATTATAAATGATGGATGTGGGCAAACCAAAATGAACCCAAACATTGTTAAAGAGTAAGTGTGTAATCTCCTCACCTATGATAATCTTTTTATAGGGAACCAATATACAAATTTTACTTATTTTTCCCACAACCACATACAAATAGTCATGATTCTTTTTAGACATATTAAATCCACCAACAAAGTCTATAGAAACCCTCCACCATAGATGGGTTGGTATGGCAACTGGGGTATACAAGCCTAGATTCCTATTACTAGGCTTATTAGTGGCACAAATAATACAATATTTAACATATTTGGATACATTTTCATACATTTGAGACCAATAAAAAATCTTCATAACTATGAAACTATTCTCCCAATGCCAAAGTGACCTCAAATAATAGAATTATATGTTTATCTAATAACATGAACTATTTCATCTTCTATAATGCAAAGATTACCAAGATGATACAATAATATATCATTCATGTGATATTCTAATTCATATACATGCTTTCCATGGGTTAGATCTTCATATACATCCTTAAAATCAACATCTCTAGCATATTGTTCATTATAACTTTCATGCATCAAAAAACCATGATGTAAGAGAATAGATGAAACAATAAGAATTATTCATGGAATATTAGCTACCTTATTTTATGTACCTTTATTATATCCAATTATGAGATGAAATTATTGTATAAATACCATCCAATTAAAGTGATTTAATTGTTATATTTTTTACTATGATTAGAGATATTTCAAAGGCTAGTGATCCATATGGATGATTGTCTCTTTTCCCATTAAGTAATTCTTCCATTTTTAAACATTTTTAACCAAAACATACAACTATTTATCATACATAGGATATAGCTTCACTACACTTGTGAAGGTTTCAGAATGGAAATAAATAAGGTTTCATTTTTGCACCAAAACTATACCCATGGCATAATCACTTGCTTTGATTTTAATTTTGAATGGTTTCTATAAATATAGAAGTGATAACACTAGGGCTATGATTATATTCTCTTTCAACATGTTAAAATATTTCTGATGCTTGCCTACCCACTAAAATATATATTTGGTACTTGTCAAATTATTCAAAGGAGATGCAACCAATGAAAAGTTAGAAATAAACTTATTCCAATATTGGACTGCCCCTAGGAAGCTTCTAACTACATTTAAATCATTAAGATTTGGCCATTTCATGATGGATTCAACTTTAGAGGGATCAATTTTTAGTTTACCATCCTCTACAACATAGCCTAAATATACTAAATATTTTATGCCAAATTCACATTTAGACATCTTTAGATCCAATTTCTCCATGTACAAAGTTTAAGAGACTTTCTTAATATGTTGTATATGATCTTCCCAATTTTGACTAGAGATCAAAATATCATCTAGGTATACTATTAAAAAATCATCTTTGAATTTCCTAAATACATCATTCATAACCCACATGAAAGTGGTGGGAGCATTAAAAATCCTAAAATGCATAACAAGCCACTCAAAAAGACCTTCCTTAGGTTTAAAAGCAACTTTCCAAATATCAGCTTCAATAATTCTAACTTGGTGATAACCACTTATTAGTTCTAAGTCAAATAAACAAAAATTTTCAATTAATATAAAAGATTATTTATATGAGGAATAAGGTAATGATTTTTCACCATGATTTTTCAATGCTAAAAAATCTATACACATTTTCCAATTGTCATCTTTCTTGACACAAATAAAATTTACAAACTACATGGAGAAATGCTTATCCATATTACCCCTCATTCGATAAACTCTTGAAATTGATTTTTTATTTCTTCATTTTATACCATGTAAAACCCATACATTCTAATATTAGGAAGAGGTTCATCTTCCTACAATTGTATCTCATGTTGAATAGATCTTTTAGGAGATAAACCTTATGGATCTTGAAAAACATAATTAAAGTTAGACATAATATTAACCATTTAATATTTATGTTTAGGATAAAAACCTTCTATATCCTTTGATTTATCATAATACTTGGATTTTACAACCATGAGTACAAATTTCTTTCTTGAATTTACAAGCCTTTTCACCTATCCTACAAATACAAGTGATAACTCTGATTTTATCTAATGGGATCTAATAATTTATTTAACCCGTATTTTACAAGAAAACATTAGTTCTATTCCATATTTAAGATTGGTTTTATATCATATAAATAAGGACTTCCAAGTACAATAAAAAAAATATCAATTGAAACCACATCTAAAACTACCTTTGTTAGTAGAGGTTCCTGGAAATACTCTATACCATTTTAATTATAGAGATAACTTGCATAGTGGAGATCAAATAAAAACCATAATTGACCTTACAAACTTAAAATTCATCATCTACATAAAAAATTACACATACAGGTTAGGAAGAACACAATTGTAAAAAAAAGGTAGACCATAATGGCATAACATATGTTAACAAATTAAATAAAAATAGAGTATTTGTTGTGCACTAACCATATGTAAAAGATGATTAGGAAAACCACATAATAATGATTATATTAATATATATCAACATTGGAACCATTATATATATATATATATATATATATATATATATATATATATATATATATATATATATATACATACATACATACATACACACACACACACACACACACACACACACACACACACACACACACACACACACACACACACACACACACACACACACAGACACACACACACACACACACACAGACACACACACACACACACAATCAACTCTCTCTTCACAGTCTACCATTTCAATCTATAGAAGGAAAGACTCTTTACATTCTTTTATTACCTGATTAGGCTTATCAAGCCGAATACGTACAAAAGTTTATATAAAAGATAAAACTATATACTTCACAAATGTGTCCTATTATACTTTGAAATTCTACCATGCTCTATTCCACACCCAAGATTGTCCCAGACTTAAATGTTTGTTTCATCTTGAGACAAAGTTACAACCCATTCTAAACTAAATTGAAAAATTGAGCCATAAACACAAGCTATAGTGATATCTCTAGGTGTCATTTACCAGTTTTCACCCTTTTCACACTAATTTTCTGCCCTTTTAGGTTTTCAACTAAGAAACATAATATCCTACCACTCTTTTGAGTTTTCAAGAGACTAGCCTAACCAAGTGGCTACCCTTTACAGGTTTTTAACCAGTCTAGCCCTACTCCTAATGTTTAGGTTATCTTAGAAAAATTAAAAAATTCATAAAGTCATAAAATTTGAATGTGCATTACCTACTACTATGATGGCGGATATTTTTGAATAGGCTATTGTAGAAGTTGTTACATTTGCTTAGCTACTAACCCATTGGCTTATGATAAGATTGCACCTTTGCACCTAGATTTTTCTTATATATAATTTGATGGAGCTATTGTGGAGGAATGAATTATGTCTCACATATTATTTAGAAAATAGACTAATCAACTTGAAATAGAACCTACTTAAGCATTTTTTAATCTGTGAGCACTTCACGAACCATGGAAATTAGAATGCATAGGGGCATATAAATCACCATCATTTTTTTCACATTACATCTTCTATAATGGATATATAATATGAGCTCATCTAATCTATTTGTATTCATTTGGGCTTGAATGGATGCAAAGGCATTCTAGATTATTTTAATATGCCAAACTTATAGTTTATGCATTGCACCATCCCTAAAATCTAAAATTTGCTTGAGTGCCCTACCCATTGCCTCTATAGTAGTCTTTTGGCCATCCATTATTACTTTAGATTTATCTATAGTGGTGAACTCAAGTTTTGAAGTAGCCAAGGATTGATTGATATGGTATCTCCAATATATCATTTCTTGGGCTATCTACTTGGCCTATTATATAAATGTCTTTACTACCTACTAATTTCCTCAATGTGATCATAGATGGTTTCCATTTCATTCTTGATATCATTTCCTTGTGTATGCAATTTGATCACTTTTTCATGGCCACACAATCTTTTATAAGCTACATCAAAATATAATTGAATTGGTTATCCTAAAACATTAATTGATCACCTAACACTTATGTAACTAAGGTGGGACAAGTGTTATTTATTAACTGGCATGCCTTTTCTAACTGATCTTCTACTATGGCCTTTTCTTCATGCAACCTTAGAAATTCTTATTTCAAGTTTGAAGCCTTCTATGTAATTGACTCCCTAAATCCCACTCTACCTTCAATCTACTTTGATATTGGTAGCTATGTCACATCTAAAGTGTTTCCAACACAATTATAGTAAGTGACATTGATGTGGTTATAAGTGTCATAGGATTTAGTGTAAATTGAGCCACTAGAAACAAGAAGGTAGTTCACATAATTGATGTTGTTGGGACATCCCATAGCCACTAGATAGAGCTCTACAATTTGGGATGTGCCACCTTTTTTATGGCCTTTATGGTTTGTGCTCTCTACTTTTGCCTATTTTTTTACCTCCTTATCTTTCTTAGCCTAAATTATAGCTTCATTTTTAGCCTTAGCATCTACTTCAGCTTGTGTTTTATCTTCCTCTATGACCTTAACTATAGAATTAGCCATTGCCTTAGTTTTAGTGTCTACCTCAACCTTAGTTTTGGCTTCATCTTTAGCCTTAACTTCATCTTAAATTTATTGTACTTCTACTACATGCCTACATTTTTCCTCAACATCCTTGGGTTACACTTATTATTTCACCTACTTATGTTATGAAATTTGCACCTTTTATTTTTCTTGGTGGGATTTATCCTATTCTTTCCTCTTTGCCTCTAATTATTTAGTTACCTTCTTTAAAACCTCTACTTCCTCAACTTTCTTCATTGTAGCCTTAGTTTCTTCTACCTACTTATACACAACCTCTACGTATTTGACTTTATTTTATCTTTCTTTCTCTATAGCTTTTTACTTTTGTTGTTATTCCTACATTGATTTTTATTATATTCATATGCTTCCTATGCATCCACTTATTATACCACTTCTTTTTTTATTTTTTTCCTTCATCCTTTTTATGCTTCCTTTCCTCTTCTTTTTTCACCTCCTCAAGATCTGATGTATCCTATGTAGTTTCTTGTTCTCTTTTTGCCTCTAGCATAGTTATGTCATGGGGTTACTTAATAATTTCCACATTTACCATCCTAGTTTTTGATTTAGTATGCTCAAATAACTCTAGTTTGACAACCTAATCTTTGTGTGTAAGATTATTATTTCTAAACTTGGCTGGAGGAGTAAGGGTATATTTTTACTTTATTTCATCATGAGGTTAGGTTGTTATTGTTTTTATTATGTATTTTATGCACCACTTAATATTATAGGTTTACTAAATGAAATCATAATTTATCTGATGGTTTAAAGGTGGGGTGTATATGTGGTCATATAAATAGTGGCCATGTAGGACTACCCTATTCTATAAGCTCCACTGCATGCATAGGTAATGATCATGTGGTTAAATTTATTGGAAATATCTCTGCCTCTAGCTTATGTTGAACAACTTCCTACCCTATAGTATTGATAATAATATATGGAGGTGGTTGAGTGATGTCAACCTAGAGGTATTTATGTACTTGATTTCACACTTGACAAGTACACATTGATTTCTATAAGAAAAATTCATTTTCCACCTCTTTATCATAAACCTCCTTCCTGATGTCTTCCAACATAGATTTGAATACTTCATGTTCCAAGACTCCCATATTTGGTAGGTCACACTCACTAGCTATCTTGGGAACCATATGATTATCCAAATAAGAATTTGTTTGCAACATCCTTTTCTTTGGTGATGGTGGTGAATCACACCATGCAAGTGCCTTCATTTTTACTTTATCATGTGGTCTTGGAGCTTTTGGTTATTGAGGTGGTCTCTATGGTGGTTCTTGATCTTAATCTAATTATTAAGCCTACAAAGTAAAATTTTATATAGGTGTAACTAACCTTGCATCTAAGGATTTTTACCTATATACTTCACCATATGCTTTTATAATATAAATAAAGAATGGCATTGAATTCATAGGTAGAGATTGTAACTCATGGATTTTGATTTGAATGTCATTATTCATCTTGGTGATAAAATCATGTTGTCCCAAATATTAAACAATATCTTATGGTATCCATGGGTGTGTTTTGATAGAATCTATGGCTTTCATCCACCACATATTAAACCACCCTGATTGTTCATCTTAGAGGTTATTTCAAATCTTAACCTGCATGTTATTGTGACTTATAATTTAACATCATCACATACCCATCCTAAAGGGTAAGGATTAGGATGTGATTTAGTTTTAAGTCCTAATTTGGTCATAACTTATTTAGAAATAAGATTATCTTGAGATCCACTATCAAAAAGAGTGTCTATCTTAGTATTCTTAGAAATCACTCTAATGTGGAACAACTCTTTTATTTTATTTTCACCATGCATATATTTACAATTCAAATAAAAATGAGAATTAATATATTTAGTGCTAGAAGAGGAAGAATATGAACCTTGTATGCCCATGGAAATTACTTTGGTCTCATCACCAGAATAAGATCCAAGATCTTATTGTACTACTTGTTGTCACTCAATTTTTTAGCCTTGGAGAGGTATTTCAAGCCTACTCTAATTTGTGTGAAATAAGTATATTACCTTTATACCTATGGGTTGTCTATAGTGGGGTTAAACCTCTATATTGAAGGGTTATCTCCCTTGATATGTCTATTTAAGATCATCACCTATGCTACTAACTTATTGGAGTGAAAAGGAATAGATTTTTAAAAAAAAAAGCCTAACCTAATGAGGTGATGCACCATGTATAATTCCACAAGACTATCATGAACTTTAAATATTAAAGGTGATTCATAAAACTAATCTCAACATCTAAGGTTCATCTAATATAAGCATTTCAACATGGAGGTAAGATGAGATGCATTTCTTAAGGTGGATGAATAAGGGGTTTTATTTTAGACACTAGTACTCTTAATTACACTTAAATACATGTAATAACACTAACTATACTTCATATTACCTATTGGAGAGTAGACTACTTGCATAAAACATGAAAGAGTAAGGTGAACACAAGGGTAGATGATTATCACTTGTCACTCAACTATGCACTACTTCACACACTTAGATAAGAAGTCGATAAATCAAAACCATTTTGAAATATTTTATTCAAAAGAAAAATAGTACTAAAAATAGTAGAGTTTCACCATACTAGATGTGGATTGTTTACAAATCCAAAGGTGGTTGATTATATAGAAAAGTGTGAAGAGAGAGAGAGGGGGGGAATAGTAGGAGAAGATTTACAAGTGTCCATGTGAGTTACATAAATAAAGTGAGTTATGTAACATTCATAAATAGACTTCCAAAATCATTTTTATCACTCTTGAAGATGCTCCAACCCTCCATGTCATATAGGAGTTAGAATTTGGCTTGACACCTTGAGTAACTTCTTGAAAATTACCCTTATTTACATAAGAAGAGTGAAAAATATGATTATAAATAATAAATTATCCATAAAATAATCTAAAAAACCTCATTAGATACCTATTATCCATTAATAAACTCATTTGATCTAACATTACATCATTCATATGCATAGGTTTCTTGAAAACTCTTCATTTCTAACACCTATATTGGTCCAAGTGAACCAAAACTCAAGTTCATCTTCTTAAATCAACTCTTTATACATATATGGTCTTTAAATATATTTTTATACCTGAAACAAACCATTTTGGTTCTTGTAACAACTCCCAAGACTCTATTTTGCTCCTTAAGCTATCACTAGGTCTAGTTTCCTAGTAGCCCTAAAAACCTATAAACCTCCTTATGTAGGAAAATGTACAAAGGGTAAGTAAAAATGAATGAAATATTATAGGACTTAGTATGTCCTTAGTGATTCTTGTCAAATTTTATGTCCTGACTCTGAGTGCAAGTCCATTTTTTCTACCTTTTTGTCTCTTTAATTAGGCTTCCTTACCTAAAACCCTATTTTCTTGATCCACACCTCTCCCACACATGTTAAATCACCCAAAATCATGTGATTCACTTTTCCTAGGATATCATAAACCTATATTACAATTTTTAGGTCTTGATACCTTGAGAAAGTGTGAGTACCAAGAAATGATCTTGTCACCTAGTCTCATTTTAGGCCTCTTTCACACTACCTTGGAAAATGAACCTTTTTTGACGACCTATATAATCCATTGTGTATATTTTTGTGATTTAATAGTTATTACACATCTTAAATGATGTAATAAAATTATTATAAATTTCTCCTTTGCTTATAACCCCTAAAAAACATGCAAAACATGGAATTTATTATAGTCTATACAACTGCAAGTACAAACATGGTACATGTAGAGAACCTAATTTGATTCCTTGAAAACATACAAGAGGTTTCAATAGAAAAATATGTAATTAAATGTGATTTAGATGTTTATTTGTCCTAATTGGTCACTATCAGGGTTTTATGAGGGTTTTAAGCACATTTTGTTCTTAGGGATAATTCATAAAGAACAGATCCTTTTTCTCCCTTAGAATTCCATAATATTATTTTTATGGGACCCATACATCACCTTCAATCACCACTATTTCACATTTAAATCTTCAAAAAAGTTTTGAGTGTGAGAAGGTACTCTTTGAGTTACAAGTAAGCCATTTGAGAGGTGTTTGGACTCTTAGTCTTTGTTCATACAAATGTTAGATACAAACCATCAATTTATGCCTAAAAATTTTTGTGTGGAGACCCTTATACCTTATCATAAAACCATGTTTATCCATACATTTGTTTCATGGTCTTACCAATTAAGAGAAGACTATGTTTGAAGAGTAGGCTTGCATGAAGGAAACTTGAAGAAGGTTTTAAAAGTCCAAATGGACTTTTTATTAATTTATCTATCCATGTGTGATCATAGAGAATTTTAATTATTCCCATAAACTCATGAAAATATTTATACCATCATCTTACCTCTCAATAAGGAATTTTCATATGACTACTCCTAGGTTTGCATGTATGTGAGAATTAGGCCTATCAACCTAAACAAGATTTTAGCATTTTATACACTTGATATTATTACAAGGGTTTAAAATAGATGTACCTAAAATTATATACCATTACCAAAGGAATTTTTTTCCTTTTGTACCTATTCTCAGCCCTTTACCTTTCTCAATTTAAGTAAAATCTCATAAAGAGAAAGGAGACCTATAGGATTACATTGTGGATTATGTGTATGTGGGTCTTGAAACTCATTTTGGTTAATCTTATTCATTTTTAATTTTGTATCAAAATTAAATTATGACCTATTTTTATATCTTAGGTATACCTTATATCCTCTCATACACCTTTGTTCTTCCCTTTAATTTCAGAACTAACCTATCCTCATTATAGATTGTAGGTGCTTAGTAGGCTCATGGCTATAATTTTTGTGTTTGGGACCTCCTTTCACATCACTAATATCCTTTTGGATCCTAAATTTTTTTGAAGTCACATGTTTGGGACTTCCTTGTATGCACTTTTATCTCACACCTTTCAAGGCATGGATGTAGGTGTTCATTAGGACTAGCTTTGAACATAAAGTCTTGAACTTAGTCCTTTTTAACCCTATCATGATATTGAAAGTATATAATCCTAATTTAATATTAATTATCACATCATAAAAGGTTTTTTTTTTATAATTACTAACATTTTCAAAATTCTTACTTTCTCGATTCCTTGCATAGTCTTATAGGTAGCTATTTGACTATGAATTCAATCCCATTTGACCTTCATTGGATTGTCCAATCACTTAGGTGTTTATTAAATGGGTGATGACACTATATTAATCTAAATTTAGGTTAAATATCCTATTTTTATTTTTATATTATTGATATAATGTTGATCTAGGTCTAAAATGAGGACCTACCAGCTTAGGGCCTATAGGTCACTACTTAATTGTTTAGGTCTATAAAGATAGTTTTTGAGTTCATAAACCCTTCAACCCTATCAATTTCACCACACTTATTTGTCACTCCAATTTTTTATAATCCCTCTAAAAATTCCTCATATCATCTTCAACTCACCTTACATTTTATATAGATATGTACGTACAGTCAGCCCATACAAAGGGTCTATGTGTTATCTTAGAGAATCTAGTCAATCTGAATAACTTAATGATGGTAGTGGGAAATTTAAGGCCATATGAATGTATGATAAGATTTTTCAAGTATCACCCATGGATCTAAGCATCTTCAACCTACTTCTAAAGTCTGTACATAATTTTATATGGAAGAAGCACTTATCACTCTCATTGGAGGGTATATTTGGAATAGTATCTTGACTTTCTAATACTTCTAGTAGTGAAAATTTATATCAAAACCTTATACAATGATATACCTATGATATTTGAGCTAAAATTATAGTCAGAAATCTAGTGGATTGCATGACACAGACTATGTTTCCAAATATTATATCACTTGAAGAATGCATACAAGAGATACCTTCCAAGAGAAATTTCATGATTATTATGAATTTAAGTAACTTTACATTAATTTTTCAGTATTTAGAACCTCTTTATATTACCAATATCTCAAACAAACAAAAAATTATAGAAGGATTGATTGAATCACCTTGTACATCAAGACGCTTTTCCTCCAAGTGGAGATAGTTCATAGATATGATTTGTTTGATGAAACCACCATGAAAAGGAGAAATTATACCTATAAAAACATCCCTTAAAAACCTTCCTCTCCATAAAATTTTTTCATGGATGAATAGATGAAATAATAGATCCTTCTTGGATGGATAAGACATAGTGACATGTTATCACTCTTAGCAATTTTTCATAAATAAGTGTGCATCACTATGAAAATTAATTCCACTAATTTCACTCTTACTATGAACCCTAAAAATGGATAAATTTTCAAATACTTACTCTATCTCTCTCCTTTCCATACCATTAACTTCAAATTTGCCTTTATAAGCTTGTGAAGGTAGTGATGGAAGATAAAGAGTGCCTAAAGTAACTATTCAACCTAAAACTTGGTCCAAAGATGGAAAATGATCTAAGGGATCAAAAGGGGAACTTAAATACCATTTCCAAATAAAATATGATCTTTTAATGCCATATAAATGCCCAAAATTTCTTGTAAAGTGTCCTTTTACTTAGTTTAGGCATTAAACTACAAATTTTGTTAGTATTTGACCATCCCTAAACTTTCTCTAACCCAATTATGACATAATTTATTTTGGGAATATTATTTAAATGTTTTATTCTTGGAAAGGTATGTGCAACTCTAACAATTAGGCCAAAAGGTGGCCAAATTGTCATTTTAGCACAATAGAACATAATATAAGGTCAATGCATGATAATATGACTTTAATGACATCTAAATAACCTTTTATAGTGACTTTAAAACATAAAATACCTTTTACTATGTGTGAAAACATCAAGACCTTGTAATTGACCCATGGGACTAGACAAATGATATTAAGACCAAAATACGGATAATACTAGATAAGGACAAATATGACCATATGAAACCATTTTAGAAAATTTAAGACCATAACAAGACCATGAAAATATTTTTACAATCCTATGATGTTTTAACCTATAACTATGACCAATTTTGACATGAGGTCAAAAATTGGTCAATAATTTAGTGATTCACAGGGGTAGCATGCTTACAATGCTAATGGACCAATGGCCTTTTCTTCTCATTCAGAAATGGAATCACTCTTATACTATATTATAAAAGTAACATGCCTTTAAATAATTCAAACTCATACCAAACCATACAACAATAAATAATCACATTATGCCAAAATCATTTAGGGAAAACCACACACAAAAGACACATAACAACACACCTAACCTACTATGTATAGACCTCAAAACATGTTAGAGGTGATGAAACACTTCCTCTTTGCTTCAATCAAGATCAAATAAAAATTTTATTGAGTCACAACTACTCCATGAGAACAAGGCACCATATGATGGATCTTTTTCAAATAAATTTTTAATATGAAAGTAATAAAAGGACTCACCACTCATATGACATCTACTAGCTGAAAATGAACAACTTGAAACTCCTTTGAATGGTCTGTTTATCTCTCCTTTAGGCCTAATTGATAGTGTAACTTATTTTATCTCCTTCATGCTCATTTGATGCTTGTCAATATACTTCTTAAGAGTCATGGGATTTATCTTAGCTTCACCTTCATCTATACCATGGTGTGCTTGATGTCTATGACTATCATACGTGCCTTCTTGATGGCCAATCATGTATGTAAGTGACTCAATATCTAATTGAGGCCTAAGATGCTCTTCAGCCACAAACTTCTACCATGTCTTGATTGCATTCTTTTAAGATTGCAATCTATTTTTCAATGACTTGACACTCTTCTTCATTCTCATTAGGTCCACTAATGACCTTACTATCAAGCTCATGGTCTTTAAGAAGGAGAGTTGGACTACTTGTTTAAACTCTTGAATTATGGCATAAAAATACTACCATAGATCTTCACACTCTTCATGATTATCATACTCATGAAATTATTCATTTTTTGTAGGCATAATTGTACCATCTTCATTATCATGCTCTATTACACTTTAAAACTCATCATCATCATGTATGTGAAGAAAATAGTTACCCAATTTAGATTGTTTAAGGTAATCATCAAGCCTTAACTCAAGATACTCATCACCCTCATCATGAATGATATATATATACCAATACCTATCTCTTCAATGAAATCATATGGATCATACTTATAGGTCTCAACACCATATTCATCCTAGAAGAAATCAAAAATAACTTCAATAGGGGAAGATGCTCCATCATCTATGGCATGCTCCTATTTCTCATTGATAGTGAAATTTAGATTGGAACTAGTTTCCACACATGGTTTAATGTGGAAACTATCCAATGTCTATGTTTTTATTATCACCTTATCTTTGTACCTCATTCTAAAATCCAAGGAAGACTAATCAATAGAAACATACCCTCCTATCTTGGCAGTGAAGTATCTTGATAGGCAAATGGCAAAGTGTGAAGGTAGATCCACCACCACTATATCTTGTAGAATTGAAAAACTTGGGAGGTTATTCAAGAACACTTTTAAGCCTTTGATGAGCCCTATTGACTTGTTTTGTGTTTCCTCAAGCTAGAACCCTCCTATGCTATATTATTCATGCTTTAATCCTAACCTATCTATAACTAATTGAGGCATAACTAAAGTTCTTACCCCATTATCCATAATGAAATTATGGACCAACTTATCTCCCACAATGAGGGTAAGATATAAATGTGATGGCTTTTAAAGACTTTGTGGAAGGTTCAATAATATGATTAGGTGTGTTTGTGATGGATACACCAATATGCTTTTTTGTTTGGGGGGAATATGAAGTTGGTATAACTAATCTTAGAGTAACTAATTTTGATTAGGAATATGGAGTACCTCCCAAATGGATATGCTTATTTTTGTGCTCTTCAAGGAGTCAATAATGTTAAAAGGGGAGACACTATCCTTTGAGTTTAAGGCAATTAATAAACTTAAAATTTAGGTTTGGACACCTTTCCTAAGTTTTGATTTTGAAGAGGTGCAAGACTTATAAAGTCTACCACATTTGCATTCATACCTTTTTTCCTTGAAGGGGGGTTATTTAGAGGCCTATCCACATCTTGTTATTATCCCAAAACTCTCTTATTTGACCTTGTATTTGATGCAACTAAGGTGATCTAATTTAGGATAAATATGTCCTCCATTTGATAGTTTAAAAAACTTGCTCTTGAATTACTACACTCTCCACTTGGATCTGTTTGCATGGAGCTATCATATTCTAATTTTAAGTAAGGATTATTCCCTCCTTGAGCCACCAAGTCTTGACCTTTCACCTCATTATCATTCATGTACTGACCTTGAGGATATCCCCAAGAATTATCCATTCTTCTCCTTAAACTAGGTTGATATGGACTAGAACCATGGCTCTTGAAGTGGAAGAGAATTTGAATTGTAAGAATTAGGTGACCTATTGAAATTAAGTTGACCTTGTCCCCTTTCTTGGCCATTATGCTAAGGTGGAAATCTATTTTCTTATGGAGGGTAAAGTATTAGTTTTGGTAAGATCTAATATGTTGATTTGATTGCCTATTTAAAGCTTTAAGGCCTTAAATTTTTATTGCCAATAAATTGCATCAATTGATCTCTTTGGAGCAAATTTAGACTTGTTATTTTGATTTGGAAATGGAGAAAGTCTTGGGGGGTAGTATGCATGTCAGGGAAGATAGGAATTAATACTTTTGGAGGGAGTTTAGTATTGATAATTTTTACCACAAGTCAAAATGGGTCAACCCCCCTATAGTCAAAAACTTATATACAGTTATATTATAGATTCATAGGGTGTTTTTTTGTTCATTAGATGTAATTTTATGTCATTTATGCCTTGGTCATGGTTTAATTAAGTCTTATGTCAAATTGAGTCACTTAGGGGTCATTTTTGGGTAATGTATGAAACTGGCATGATTTTCAAGGTGTCCAAGTGACCTAGTTTTCTTCCCAACATCCAATATGTTAGATTCCCTATCAAGAATGTTAGTCCATATGAAACTTGTATGTTCTCTAATCAAAAATCAATAAAATAACTAAAAAAAGGAATTTGGCACTTGTATGACCCATGGAAGAATGTGACACATGTGAAAACCTTTTTGGATGACTCATCAACTTCTTTGGACTCATCTCAAAGTTTTATTAGATTTTAAAGTGTTGAAAATGGTTGAAAACCATTATGATCCTTCATTGCCCTTCTCAACATGTAGAACCGGTCAACAAGTTTGTTCTTAGTATAGCAAGAAAAATAATTTTTATACCAAATGCTTCAAGGGTGAGATATTAAACTTATATCACTTAATTTTCATAATAAGATTTCAAATATTGGGAATTTGTGTTTTATGAACCATCCTTTACAAGTTGACTATGTTTTTCTACTTGTTAAACCCATACCCTATAGCTTTCATTCTAATGTGGATAGATATGTAAAATCCAACTACTGAGATTGATTCAAAATGATTTTAACTCTCTCATAATGTCTCCCATGATTGGTTTCATGTTTGGAAAGGATTTCATGAATCAAATAACTCAAGTTGCATAAAAGAGCCACCATGTGAGTTCTTAGTCAAGTTTCATCATTTTTAGAATGTTTATTTCTCTACAAAGACTAAAAATGATTGTACTATGATGTTATCCATGTTTATATTCCATAAAATTCACCTCCAATCCATGTTTTACCTTAAAATATCAGACCTTGATCAAACACTTAGTCATACTAAGGGCATAGTCAACCTTCTACTTGTTTTCATCTATAGTCATAATGTTTTGAGCTCTAATAATGTTTATAGAGGAGAAATGGAGAGTAAAAAATGTGTTTTTACATGTTATTTTTGTATTAGTATTCAGTTTGGACCCTCTTAATATCATAAAAGGTATATGGTGGTAGTCATATGTAACATGTATAGTCAGTCAACCATGAATGTCCGTTTGCAAGTGCCATGGAGAGAAGGTCACATTGAAAACCAAAGAAATTGATCTTTTTTCAGTTCTTATAATGTTATGGATTCCATTTTGGGATGTTTAGAAAATAGAATCTTTTTGAATGTCCATTCATTATACTCATGTTTCATTTTTATTTACTCTCACTGCCTAGCCTGTAGTTTCCATCAATACCTATAGGGGATTGAAAACATTGATTTAAAGTTTTGGAACTTACCTCAAACCTTTCAAGGTTGGAAGGATAAATTAATATTATTTTAGAGGATCCAAACCTCATTTAACTTTTATATCATGCATATTTCTAATGATTTCAACCTCACTACCTTGCAATTTGCAAAGTCCACCTATATGTTGTACATGAAGAAAGTTGAAAATGTTGATCAAGGTGTGTTTTTATGATTTAAAGGACTTGATGAAGTATTGGATGGCTATATAATATCATGGTAGACACATTTGAGACATTTATTTGGAAATCAAGGAGTGAAGAACCTTTTCAAAGGTGATGACTATGGATTTAGGGATCAAATCCATAAAATAAGAAAATAGAGCACCTAGCCATTTTATTGAGATCATATGACAAGGTTATCAAAAGATTTGAAGCATATAAATTATTATACATTATAACTCCTATATAGGAGAAGATATTTAAAAAAATTTAGAGGTGTATGATTAGTAGAAGGTAATTTTTGAAAGGCTCAAAGAGGTACCTTTGAACACTAAATTTCTTCATTGTCATCTACATGATTTGAGTACCAAGTGACACTCACATCCAAGGTAGTAATCCAAGAACATGTATAGGAATGTAAAATGGTTGTAGGTAGTTACAGAGAACATCTATGATCTAAAGGACATTTAAAGAGGATGATATGCATATTTTTATCTTCAATCTACACCTACAGTCCCCTTTCCTTTGAAACTGCCCACCTATAGTTGACTACAAATTCCCACATAACTATGATAGGAACTTAAGCATGGAAACACCAATATTGGCTAATGAATTATGATTCTAAATGACTCAAAGGATCCCAAGGTGATGTAACACATTATAATTGAAATTCTCACCTATATGATCCTACTTATTCCAACTCACTCAACTATAGTTAACTATAAGTAACAGTGAGTTGGGGAGTAATGTTTTGATGATTGACACAACATAAATTGAGGGGTTTTATCAAATGTTGTAATGAATAAAATGATTTAAAAATTAAATTTAAATATCATGAGGCCCTCAGATTAATAAATCATAATATAAAAACCCTTTTCAAGTGTACCACATAATCCACATTCTAAACCTTGCACACAATCCCTCTCCCAAGGGTTTGTCTTGGGTCTTGAGGGGAATAAAGGGTCATATGATATGATAAAGGGCCAAAATTTTGTACATATGATCTACATCAATTGGAAAATATCTTCCAATAATCATTTTTTCTAAATAAATAGGGTAAGTACCCTCTATTTTATCTCAGATAGAGGGTACTCCCCTAGCATGTAAATTGGTAGATTCTAAATAAAAGGGATGATGCAAAGGACTAGAGATTGTTATAAACATTAATGGGGGTTTATAAAGTTTAATAATATGTGTAAAAACATGTGTTATCATGCAAAAGGGTTAGAATCTCAATAGGGTTCCCTAAACCTTCAAGGATGTAGATAGGCCTATTAGGCCAAGTTTTAGCCTAAAGCCCAAATGGTAACTTAGTTTCATTTTCAACCTTAAGATAACATTATAATGTATTATAACATGTTCATGAAGGAATTAAGATGTGTTTTAACTATATTTATGCATTTAAGTTCAAAATAAAGCCACTTTTGGCTCAAAAATAACTCAAACCTATGTAAATTAAGGGACTAAGCTCGATAGGTTAACTTTGGATGCTCACATATTATCGGAGGTTATGCATGGAGTTTCAAGGAGTTTGTGGAGGTTGAAAGGGGTTATGATAATTTTTTTTTGGAATTTGTTTTAATTCCAATGTCACATCTTTATGAATAAATCTTAAGAACAAAATGAACCTAAAACCCTACAAAACCCTGAATAAGAACCTGACTAGGAAAATAAAGATAGAAATATATCCATATGAGATGGAATAGACATTAAATTAATTTAAACTTGTAGGGGTCTCCCCAAATATCCTTCTCATCCACTTAAGGTGTTTCGTACTTATACATATAAGAGTTAAATTGGCTTTCTTTGAATATTTTGGGTTTTTCATAGGTTCTAAGGACTTTCAAGAAGAGAAATCAACTTCAGGTGTGATCTCAAGACCTAAAATAACTCACTATGACCATTACATGCCTCATAAATTCTCCTAAATGTTTGTACAAGTAGCTTCATCTCAACCAGTCAAAATTGGTAAAGTGATCAAGATAGTGAGAAGGGTGAGAACTTCAAGTGGATGGCCTTTTAAGGTCTACCTAAGTAGTCTAAATCCATATAAGATATTTTTGAGTTTCATTCACCCCCTTATATGTATTTTCATTTAAAACTAAATTAAAATTTGAGTCCAAGTGTGAAGGGTGAGTGAAAGAGGAGTTTCTTAGACTAAAGGTAGTGATAGATCATCTCTAAAATAATCCAAATGATTAAGGATGCAACCAATGCATGGTGGAGCATGTCTACAACCCAAAAATATTATTAAAATCATGATATTTATCCCTAGATATTTTTGGGAAATTCAAAAATGGATAAATTATGAATATGGTTTTCTTGTCCAGAATGAGGAGTCTTATACCACACTTTATGAGTTTTATAACTTGGAGGGCCATTTGTCCTATAAGACCTTGCATGGTATACATCTTAATTAATTATAATACATATTTAACTCTTCATATTAGCATGATAAGTGTTTTTATCACTCTTTTAATTCTCATTTCCCAATTCTCTCTCAAGTTTTATAAGTAGCTACCATTTTGGCCTTTGTTATCTAATACCACTCCATGTATTGAGAAGCCCTATTGGAATGACATTGTATATTACCTTTTAACATTAATGAAAGTTTGGTTTTGTGTTCATGAATAATATTATAAGTTTGTAAATTGATATATGGTGATGCAAAGTGATAGTCCCCTATCCTTTCTTCTCCTTATCCTCTCATGTTTATGAAAGAGTTCTTATTCTAGCATGCCACATGAAGTGTTGTCAAGTGTATGGGTATATATTTTAAGTGTAAAATGAGACTTAGTGTTTTCAACTATCCTATGGATCACTTACCTTGGATAGCCTTCATGCATCTCACCTTCATATTGAAACACTCATGTTAGAATATCTTAGGACTTGAAAGTTAGATTTTATGCCTTGTTTCTTAGTGCAGGAATTATGATGATCATATGGAAATCATCTTGGTGTATCAACCCATTATATTAGTTTCATTTCATGCAACTTCTATCCCTTTTCCCCACAAGAAATCAACTAGTTTAGGTGACAAGAACTTCAAGATACATTCAGGGAGATAGCCCTTAAAATTAGAGTGTCACTTCCACTATAGGTACACCCACATACCTAGAAGTTTTCCCATGTTTCCAAAATATGTAATAAGCTTGAACACACTCTTCTAGGGTGAAATATTTGGTGACAACATTTAGCATTTTGGATCAAACCATTCTTAGCTCTAATAGCCACATTATAGGTATTTGTCAAGGTATACCCTCTCATGGATTGCAACATGATAGCTATATCAGTCCCAATAGATCGAAGGTAGGTTAGGAAAAAAAAACTTGTAGGGGGTATCATGGGAGGTGGAAGCCTATTCCATGTCCTTTATAACTTTTCATTTAAATAATGCATGGATTCCTTAGTCCCTCTTTGAATGACATTTAGGTGATGGATTAGTGATGTGTTATCACTCCTATCCTTAAATCTTTGAGTCAACAACTCCCAAAATTAATCCAACATAGTAATGTATCCTCCTGTCAAGGTTATATACCAATCATGGGATTTTTTCCTAAGGGACATGGTAAACAATTTGATTTTTATGTTAATTTTTGTGATATTATGAAAATTGTAGATGTTGGATATGTCTCTAATGTGTTCACTTGAGGTGACATGACCTTACCCATTGAAATTAGGGACACTCTTGGTGTCATTGGGAGGGATACAATCATAGGAAAAAAGTTTTATGGGATTTTTAGTATTGAAATCTGGGAAAGCATGTTTCCAAGCCATGTTAT
Source organism: Torreya grandis (assembly GCA_037957365.1). Classification (NCBI taxonomy): domain Eukaryota; kingdom Viridiplantae; phylum Streptophyta; class Pinopsida; order Cupressales; family Taxaceae; genus Torreya; species Torreya grandis. The sequence continues at coordinate 324,583 of JARHVA010001233.1, forward strand.
CAACCTTAGGAAAACTTGGGTAATTTGGAATAAAGAGGGGTAAGCAAATAGCCAAAGAATTTTTAGAGTATGGATGAGTGGTAAAAAAATATCCTTGATATAAGATAAGAGTAAGATAGATATAAAAAATCAAATGGAATGCCTTTAGTAGATGATATTGTGTTTAACTTAGGCAACAAAATGAAAAATTGGTCTATAACCACATGTTGTAACTTTAGTGGAGTTTCCAAATGTTGACTAGGAAACACTTATGTACTTATAGTCTTATCAAAACCATCATTCATCTAGACAATAAGTGTTTGAGACAATGGTTTCACTAGGCATGCCATAACTATTATCACTCAATTTTTTACCCTTGGAGAGGTATTTAAATCCTAAGTAAATGAATGAGAATACCACTAGACCTATGGGTTATATATATTGGGGGTAACCCTCTAGATTGAAGGGCTAGCTCCCTTGATATATCTATTTAAGATCATCACCTAAGTTACTAACTTGTTGAATTAAGAAGGGGATAGAGGAACATGAAATAAACCTAGCCTAATTAGGTGATGCACCAAGTTTAAATCCATAATACTACCATAAATTTGTACTATGAAAGGCGATTCACAAAACTGATATCAACATCCAAGGTTCCTCTAACATTAGTATTTCAAAATGGAGATAAGATGCAATGAATTTCTCAAGGTGAATGAATAAAAGGTCTGATTTTAGACACTAGTACTCTTCCTTATACTTAAATAGATACAAGAACACTAACTACACTTCATATGACATGTTAGAGAGTAGACTACTTGCACAAAACATGAAAGAGTAAGGTGAACACAAGGGTGGATGATTATCACTTGTCCTTCAACTATGCACTAATTCACACACTTAGACAAGAAATTGAGAAATCAAAACCAACTTTAAATATTTTATTCAAAGGCAAAATTAGTAATCAAACTAGCAGGGCTTCACCATACCAAATGTGGATTTTTTATAAAGCCAAAAGTGGATACTTATATAGAGAACTATGGAGAGAGAGAGTGGGGCATAGTAGGATAAGATTGACAAGTGTCCATGTGAGTTAAAAAAATAAAAGGAGATATGTAACATTTATACATAGACTTTCAAATCCATGTGACTCATTTTTGAAGATGTTCCAACCTTGCATGTGGCATTGGAGTTAGAACTTGGCTTGATATCTTGACTAGCTTCTTGAAACCTGCTCTTCTTTACACAATAAGAGTGATAAATGGGATTCTTAATCACATATTAACCATAAAAAAATCTCAAAAAACTCATTAGACACCTACCATTCATGAATAAACTCCTTTGATCTAACATTCCATCATTCATATGCATAGGTATCTTGAAAACTCTTCATTTACCATGCCTAGCTTGGTCCAAGTGGCCCAAAACTCAAGTTAATATTCTTAATGTCACTCTTTCTCCATGGATGTTATTAAAATATATTATCAAACCTGAAATAAACCATTTTTTTTATGGGAACAACTCCCAAGACTCCATTTTTCTCCTCAAGCCCTCACTAGGCCTATTTTTCTTGTATCCCTAAGAACATGGAAACCTCCTTATGCAATAAATTGTATGGAGGGTAATAAAAAACAAAGGGAATATTATAGGACCTAGTATGTCCTTATAGTTTCATGTCAAATTTCATGTCCTAACTATGAGTGAATGTTTATTTTTTTTCCTTTCTCTCTCTTCAATTAGGCCTCAATTAGGCCTCCTTTCTTAGAACCCTAATTTATTGATCCAGGCCTATCCAAAACATGTGAAATAACCAACCTCCATATCAAATTTTAGGTCTTGAAACCCTATGAAAGTGTGAGAACCATGAAATGACCTTGCCACCTAGTCTCATTTTAGACCTGTTTGAGACTCCCTTGGGAAACAAGCCTTGTTTGACCACCTAAATAATCCCTTATATATATATATATATATATATATATATATATATATATATATATATATATATATATATATATCAATGACACATGCTAAATGACCTTGCATAATGATTATAAAGTTCTCATTATCTTAGAAGCCCTATAAAACATGAAAAAAATGCATAATAGGGCATTTATTGTATTATGAACAATTGAAATTATAGACAAGGTACATGTGGAGAACCTAATTGGAGTCCTCAAAAACATCCAAGAGGTTTTAGGAGAAAAATATGTCATTAAATTTTCTTTAGAGATCCATTTGTCCTGACTAGTCACTATCAAGGTTTTAGGATGGTTTCAAGCACATTTCATTCTTAAGGATTGTGTCTAAATAAAGTATCATCTTTCTCCCTCCTAATGAGACAATATTTTTTTAGGGTACCCCTACATCACCTAAAATCACCACTAGGTCCCATGAAAATCCTCAATAAATTTATGAGTGTGAGAAGGTACTCATCAAGTTGCAAGCAAGCCATTTGAGAGGGGTCCAGACTCTTAGTCTTTGTTCATGTAGGTGATGGATCCAAATCATAAAATGATGCCTCAAAAAAAAAATTGGATACCTTGATACCTTTTAAAAAACCATATACATCCATACATTTGGTTTATGGTCTTTCCAAGTAAGAAAAGACAGTGTTTGAAGAGAAAACTTGCATGAAGGAAACTTGGAGAAGGGTATAAGAGGCCAAAATGACTTTTTATTGATTTTTATATCTATGTGTGATCCTAGAGACTTTTCACTATGTTTTTAAACTCCTCAAAATATTTAGAGCATTATCTTACCTCTCAACAAGGCATTTTCACATGACTTCTCCTAGGTCTACCTGTATATGAGAATTAGGTCTATGGGCCTAAACCTAATTTTAGTTTATGTACCCTTGATATCATGTCTAAGGGTTTTAAATATATGTACATGAAACTATACACCATTATAAAATAACAAATTTTCCTTTTAGACTTATTCATTATCCTTTACCCTTCTCAATTTAAGCAAAAGATGATGAAGAGTAGGTAGACTTGTAGGTTGACATTATTTATTATGTGTTAATGGGTCTTAAAACTTAGTTTGGTTAATATTATTCATTTAATTTGGTCTCAAAATGACATTATGACCTATTTTTATATCTAAGGTAGACCTAATAGCCTCTCATACACCTATTTTATTTCCTTTATGATTATAACCAAACTATCTTCATTGTAGCTCGTATGTGTGTAGTAGGGTCATAACTGTACTCTTTATGTTTGGGACCTCATTTCACATCACTGATATTTTGGCTATTGAAATTGTTTTCAGTCCAAATTTTGATCATATAATATTTAAAACATCTATACCCCTTACTTATATGTACCTTTAGTTAACACCTTTCAAGGCATAGTTATCGGTGTTCATTAGGACTAGGTTTGAGCATAAAGTCTTAAACTTAGTCCTTTTCAACCCTATCATGATCTTGAAAGTATTTAATCCTCATGTAATATTCATTATCATTATCCTAAAAGGTTTTTTGGCTTGTTATTGACATTTTCAACCTTATACCTTTCGCAATTGCTTACATAATCCTATAGGTAACTATTTGACTATGAACTCAGTCCCATTTGACCTTCATTGGACTACTCAATCACTTAGGTTTTTCTTCAATGGGCAGTGACACTGTATTCATCTTCCTTGACATTTAATATCCTATTTAGGTTATTGTATTAGTTATATAATTTTTAACTTGGTCCAAAATGAGGACCTTCAAGCTTAGAGTTTGTAGGTCACTACTTGCTTGTTTGGGGCTATAAAGCCACTTCTTGAGTTCATAAACCATTTAACCATATCATGTTCACCATAATTCCTTGTCACTCATTCAATTTTTTATAGGCCTTATGATAATTCCTCGTATCATCTTTAATGCACCTTATAGTTTGTACAAACTTGTAGGTATAGTCAACCCATACATAGGGTTTGTACGTTGTCTTAGAGCATCTAGTTAATTTATATAACTTGATAATGTTAGTGGGGTATTCAAAACCATATGAATGTATGAGGATATGTATCAAGTATCCCTCATAGATATAAGCATCTTCAACCTACTTCTACAGTCTGTACATTCCTATATATTGAAGAAGCACTTATGACTCTCATTAAAGGGTATATTTGGATTACTATCTTGATTTTATCATACTTATAGTAGTGAAATGTTATGTCAAAACCTTATACTATGATGTACCTATGATATTTGAGACAAATTGGTAGTCAAACAAGTAGTGGACTATATAACATAGACCATGTTTCCAAAGAGTATATCACTTGAATAATGCATACAAGATACACCTTCCAGGAGAGAGTGCATGAGTATTATGAATTTGATTAATATTACACGAATGATGCAGCACTTAAAACCTCTAAATATGACAAATATATCAAATAAAACAAAACTTGCATTAGGATCGACTAAAACACCTTGTACATCAAGACACATTTCCTCCAAGTGATGATAGTACATGGAGATGAGTTAGTTAATTAAACCACCATGAAAATTAGATATTTAACCTCTAAAAACATAAATCAAAATCATTCCTCTCCATCAAATTCTAAATCTGAGAAACATATGCAAGAATAAACCCTGCTTGGATGGATAGGACATAGTGACCTATTGTCACCCTTAGTGATTGTTCATAAATAAGGGGCCATAAATGTGAAAAATAAATCTAGTGATTTAAATATTAATATTACCCCTAAAAATTTGCAAATTTTCATCTCCTAACTCTCTCTCTCTCTCTCCTACCTATACCATTCACTTTAAATTTGACTTTATGAGCTTGTGAAGGTAGCAATGGAAGAGAAAGAGTGCTTGAAGCAACTTTTCAACTTAAAACTTGGTCCAAAGCTATAAAATTATTTGAGGGATCCCAAGTGACACTTATAAACCATTTATAAATGAAATTTGATCTTGCAAGGTCGTACAAGTGCCCAAAAGTGATTGTAAAGTGTCATTTTACTTAGTTTAGGCATTGAACTATAGATGTTATTAATCTATGACCATCCCTAAAAATTATATAACCTAATTCTAACATCACATACATTATTAATCTTCTTGAAACATTTTATTCTTGGAAAGGTATGTGCAACTCTTCCAAATAGGCTAAAAGGTGGCGAAGTTATCATTTTAGCATAATAAAACATAGTTAAAGGTCAATACATGATAATACAACTTTAATGACATATAAATAAAATTTTATAGTGACTTTATAACATACCAAACCTTTTACCATGTGTGACAACATCAAGACCTTGTAATTGACCCATAGGACTAGACAAATGAACATAAGACCAAACTTTGGAGAATGCTAGACAAGGACAAATATGACCTTATGAAACCATTTAATACCATGATAATATTTTGAAAAAAACTATGAAGTTTCAACCTATAGGGGGTGACTAAGTTTGACTTGATGTCAAAATTTGGTCAACATTGCTATAGTAGTCTTCTTACCTTGCTTTTTCATGAGCCATTTTGTCCTACATTATAGATGGAGCTTCTAACACTTAGCATCTCTATGGAATTATATATTTCAATGAGATAAAAATTATTCGCATATTATTTATTAATCATGGAGGTATGTTTCATATTACCCTTTCATTTACCTTTGATTTAAAAGTGGTTTGCTAGGATTCTTTGTGAAGTGTTCCATGTCCTTGGTCACTTTACCCATTGATTCAATATGGGTAGACTGGACACAAACTTCATCAAGATTAGAGTGAATAAACATAATGATTTTATGTCTTAAATAACTATTTAATTCACCAATATATTTCAAAAGAGTCTCTTGAGTGTACAAAGGAATACCTAATACCAAATCCTTCTTTCTAAACTCTTGAGTATAATCCTATACACTTGACCCTTAATTTGCCTTAAATTTTGATAATCCATAATAGCTTGTTGTATATAGCCTAATGGATAGAATTTATTTTTTAATGTATAAATAAAATCATCCCAAAAATAAATCATTTTACCATGCTTAAGGATATCCTCTTGTGTCTTACTCTCCCACCAAATGAGTGATGTACCACCCAACCAAAGAGTAGCTAGTTAAATGTTTTCTTATTCATCATCAATCTTATGAACCATACAATATAATTCCATGTTATTGATCCAATGATCTATATTTTCTATACTAATATCTCCATTATATATTGTCAAATCAAGCTTAACCTCTAGATTAACCTTGGAATAAATAGAATCATAAACTTTATTTTTCTTATCACTAGATAAAGAAGAAGAAGGTTTAGATGGAGAAGATTTAGGATATTCTTATCCTTTACCTTACTAATGGTTGAGTGTTCTTCCTCTTATTTATCTTCACCTATTATTTACCTTCATTTTCAACTTTGATCTTCTTCTTCATTTCATGGTATAACTATTCCACCATGCTCTTCATCTCTAGAAAATCTTGATGGAAGGTCACTTCTAAGTTTGGTTCTCCCCTAGGAAAATCCATGGCTTGACTTGCACCAATTTATCAGTTATACTCTTCAAGCAATCCTTCACCATGCTTGTTCTTATAATTGGTTAGCATGTAAAATGAAAACTTGTAAATCTAAATACCATGTTAAAATATCTATGATCAATTTATCTAATACCAAGCTTGATCTGAATTATTAGTTAATGAAAAATACTCACTATTTTTAAATTTTAGATACTCATAACAACTTCATTAATTTACATCCTTTTATATGACATTAGCTTATTTGATTAAAATCAGGTTAAATACTGATTTAAAACATCAATTAAATAAATATAAATATATTAAATGTAAACCAAATTGATAATAGAGTTCACCCTTATTGGGCTTTTTTCCTCTAGTTTGACATATTTTTTCCCTAGTTACGTGCCTAAGATAATAAGAGTTCTAATGAACTACTACATTGGCACATCATGAAAGAATATGTTCTCGCATGATCACCCAAAAAATGAAACTTAAGATTGGTTATCATTAGTTTCATCATAAAAAGGTGTATTAATATACTTTCCTAATCTAGGGTGCTCGAACAAGCACTTAATCATAAACTCATCCTTCATTCTATATCTAATTCTTAACTATTCATTCATCACTTTACTAATAAAATTAAAATAAGTTGGCATAAAATGATAAAAAATAGTATTAACTCCATTATAAGCATGGATATATGTACACAAGTATTTCATCAACACAAGATTACTTTTATTACATTCACAAGCTATGTCAAGATTATAATGATTTAATAATTTCAATGATCAATAACTCATAAACAAAAGTGCTAAGTAAAAAAGGGGTTATTTATACATGCTCTACTCTAACCATTTAGTTACATAAGTAAATACAAATAAGATGACTCACTAATAATCATGAATAGTATTAAGTCATGGTAATCCATTTACAATGAATTCCTAAGGACCCACACCTAACTACACCTATATTCTCTCTCTATGCTAGATCCACATCACCAAGTGCCTATATTCTTATGGACTAGTGTTTTATTCACACTTGACTTATTATTTTCCAATGTTCATGCAAACTACTCAATAATTATCTTTGTTTTATGTACCTTCTCCAAGTCTTCCACTAATATCTGAGTCCTACATTCCTGGATTTTTTGTGTATCATGCTTCTTTGTTCCATGTGGATTACCTCTTCCACACTATGGTATTCAAATCCATGTCTCTCCCATCTTGATTGTCTTAGAAAAGTACTCATCCAAAAAAAATCAGAATTGAGGGCCCAACATCACCCCACACTAAGTCAATAGTCCATCCCAAACTATGCATTTAATTTAGGTCCCTCTATTAAAAACTCAAGTATCAACTTTTCAACCTACCTCTTCACTCCCTCCTAATGAATCAATGCATTTTGGATCTTGGAAGTGATTTTCTTGACTTCCTCCTTAAAACCTCTTCATCTCTTTGAGTTGATTTAAATAGTTACCTACTTAAATGATTAAACACTCAAGTGATGTAGAAGCATCCTTATGAATGTCTTCCATCAAATTAACCTCTATCAAAACCTATCCTTGGAGTACCATAAAACTATCATTTAACTCCTAATGGTGAGTGCTTATTTTTTTATCAAAGGCCTCCACATCTTGAAATGCTTTGATATGCTCATCTCAATCTTTTATTATCAGTTCATTCTCAATAAACTATTGGCGTTGAAGTTCTTCTACTTTAAGCCATGCTTCTAAAATTTTCCCAAGCCATCCTAGTTTAGCAAAAACCCCATCAAGGATGGGAACTGTATTACCAACTCTATTCAAAAATCTCTTACATATTGATGGCCCCTATAAACTATTTCATCACTAAATTTTTATCTTGTTAGGGTTGGGTTGGTATTTATATTTCTTCAATAATAGTTCTACTAGGGTACCCAACATATCAATCACCTCTCTGGTAAGAGGTACTCCATTTGCAAGGGCCAAATCCTATTTCAAAATAGACTTGTAGTGTGTTAGGGTCTCTATTTTAGCCTCATTTACTATTTATAGTTAGTGCTTGATCTATCCTAACTACTCTTCAAGGTTTATCTTTGATGCACACTCATTTCATTAGGGAACAAATACCTCTTGATGTTTCTTCTAGATCTATTTCACATCAAATTCCTACAATACATTTGATGGGTATTGTTATTACCACTTCATTTAACCAACATATGTTGGTGTCTATACTTACCAAGGTGGTTCCTAAAGCTATATGTTGTGAGGTATTTATTTATTTCAAGTTAACATTACTTGTATTTTGGGGGTTTTTGGATGTTATGCTAATCTATGTCTACTTCTAACTTCTAAGCTATTGTTTAGAAAGAAACACTCTTTATAGAAAACATAAATAACCCAATCTAATCTAAATTTTAGAATATAGAAATGCTTCACATAACTATAAAACAAACCTATTAAAATCACTCTTGAAGAATTAAAATAATATCAAATCTTTGCTCACTGATTAAAAGAAATCACAAATATATATTTATAGAATCTAAAAGAGTGAAATCAATGCTTGTGCTAGAAATAATAGATTAGCTATTCAATCTTCCCTATGGTTTTTCAATCTAAATTATACAATCATATATCTATATCTATATTTAATTGAAATAAATAAAAAACAAACTTATAAATACCAAATAGATCTCATGTTTCCTTTGGGGAGTGGGTCCTTGCTCACCCTCAGATCTAGGTCCAAATTAACTCAGCTCTAAGAGATTTATTTAACACATAGATTGAGAAAGGAAACTATTGTAGTACTTTATATTTCATAAAATCACCAAAATTATAATATCTCTATATGTAGGCATAAAAATTTATATATCCATTCATGGATCTTTTTATTTATTCTATAATAAGAAACTATTTATCCCTATATTCTAGGAAATAATTTAACTGATTTGAGAATAGAAGATATTCAGGACAGATTGAGTGATATATTTAGAATAAAAAACCATTGCAATGAGATCTTTTAGGAGTCAAAGAATCCATAGATAACATTTTCCATTCCTAACTAAATCAACGAAATCTTTACATATATTGATACTCATATCTTCTATCTTTATCATTGCAACCTATAGTAGAAACTCCCAAAATGGAAGACTAGCCAAAAATAGACATCTATCTATATACATGCATAGAAATGGAAATGTTGAAAAGAGTTCTCCAGATTATCATTAAGAGGTTGGAGAAGCTATCTAAATCCTTTAAAATTTACTACTATCAATTTATAGAAAAACTAGTACAATATGTAGCTTTTTAAAATTTGTAGCTTACCTATCAAAATCTATAACTAAATATCAAAATCTATAGCTAAATATCAAAATCTATAGCTAAATATCAAAATCTATAGCTGACTACCAAAATCCATAGCTAACTATGAAAATCTATAGATGACTATCAAAATCCATAGCTGGGTCTTATATGGTTCATTCATTATCTTATATCCTCCTTGTCTTCATGAAATATTCTCAAAACTTCATATTAATACTATTATTACTTGTACATGTCAAAATGTGGAGCCTAAAACATGCAAATGTTAGAACAAAGTGAAAAGAAGATAGACTTAGACTTTACATGAGTTTATATAAGCAAAATCATCTATTTCCTACCTTATGTAAGTTATAAATATCAAGATTACATACAATGCTCATCCATTTGACATATTTAAGGCTATAAAATATAGTAATAATGAGTCATTTCATGGACTCATCATCTCCCCCACTTCTTACCTTTTGCAAGTCCCTTTTACAAACTATATCCTTAATATCCATAGTTATGAAATATTTTTTTTAGCTTCAAACTCAAATCATAAATGGAATATATATCATTTTGAAGTACCCTTTGATTATGAGGAGTGAAACCCATATCTTTTTACAAAAACTGAAGCCAAATATCAAACTATTCCTGAGACTGTGGTCTTGTATTCTACCAAGGGGACATAGGAGAAAGTAGTAAGGGGGTCTAAACCTCATTCCTATGCATGGAGTTTTTCCATCCCTCTACAAAACATCTAAAATTATCTTCACACCAACTTTAGCTCTTCTCAAATACCACTGAATGGTAGTGGGTGACAACCCTTCTCTTCATCTTAATAGAACTAGTAGCATATGCTAGCACCATCTACAAGCCACTACTACCTCATCAAAATTATGTTGAATAAATAAATCAAAGTTGAGAAGGATATCCTATAAGGTGGAGAGATAATGATCATAAATTTTTGGCTATTGGTAAAACTTGTAAAATTATTGTAATATATACTATGCATTACCAAATTGGGGCCTAATGCATCATCCAACATCTTTTGAAATATTGGTGTGATCATCATATCTATCCTACCAAGCAATTTTATTTCTATATGCAAACAATAGGGCTCTCATATGAAGTTCTCACACAAATAAATTTACCAAGAAATTATTTGTATTTCATAAAATAATGTCAAACAAATAAAACTCATAAAGTATATCTTGCCTATTAGGAGTACTATTTATTAATGCTACCGTAAATTCATCACTAGTGTTTATCTCATATGGTAAATCATAATATATCTGCAATAATTACCATCTAAAGAACCATTCATGTAAAAATAGGCTATATGCAAAATAAGAGACTCTACAAGATAACAACTTTTCACTTAATTGATAGGTAAATTGAAGAGTTTGTTTAACATGTTCTTTTTGTTGAGCTTGAGTTAGTTCTTCCTACATTTGTTGTTTCTCTTTCTTAAGAAGATGATTTTCCTTCTTAAGTAGATGATTTTTTATCTTCATTTCTTCTAGTTTTGAGTAAACTTGGACCCATTGGTTTTTCACTTCTGAAACACATAAATTAGTCTGACGACCTTGTTCTATCATGGCTCTAAGAGGAACATTAGAAGAGCTAGAATCTATTTGGGTTCTTAGCCTAGCATTTTCCATTTCAATTTTTAGAAGATTCTTCCTCAAATAAATGTTCTCTTATTCAAGTGATATAGTATGACTCCATACATCAATAATTTCATATTTTGTCTCATCCACTTTCTTTAGGGACTGTATTTCTAAATTTTCAATTTGATTCATTAAATGAGCAACCACAAAATCTTTGTTTTGAGCTATATTAATTAGTTTAGCTATATCCTCTCCATTTTTTTTAACAATTATTTATAATTGGGAAAAGGTTAGAGCATGTTAGAGTTATACATCATCTTTTTCCCTTGAAGGCTATCCCTCCTCTTCATTCATGTGGGATTTCCCTTTATCCTTCATCTATTTTGTAGGAGGAATAAGAATTTCATCAAGAATAGTCTCAACAAAGTCACCAGCTAAATTTCCATGTGGAAAAAGGGTTTACTATTATTCTATATTTTGAGCTTCACTAAGAGTGGTTATAGGGTTTTATCTCAAACTATTTAGTGTCTCAACAGCAATGATCTCATCACTATCAACTCCTAGGATTAATCTTCTTATTCTTTTAAGAGGGGGATAAGCTTCTATAGTTAGGGTTTCTTAAGTTTTAAACTAGGAGGTAGGGTCTATAGAAGATGCTTCTTCAATAAATTAAATGTGTTCTTGGACTTAAGTATCTTGGGAAACATATTATTAGCTTCTAGTAGAGGATCAGATCCTTAATTTTCTACTCATTGGCTTAGGAAGAGAGATTGTATGAGAAGTATTTAGGGTTTGTAATGGAATATTTTTCGTTATAGATCTTGTGCTATAGATGAATTTAGAGGCAAATTCTTTCCAAGAAATTTTTGGTGGGGTTTTTAAACTAGAGGAATGCATGTGTACAAGAGTTTGTTTAGCAAGTTTTATGGGTTTTCCTTCTCTTCCCTTCAAGGAAGGTAACCCAAGCTTTGATACCATTTTCTTGTTATAAAAAGTGGTGTTAAATAATGAGTTGAGTTAACCCATGATGATGTATAGAAATAGGTTTTTTGGCATACATTATAGCTAAAACCTGAATATATCATAAGAGGAATGAGGGCAAATTTATCTTATGTTGAGGTTTTTGAACACCATATCTTCAATGGATTAAAATTCTTAACACCATAAAACTCAATACACTACATTATCCCTCACATATTAAATATTTAATGAGCCAAAAGGAAACTGACATCCAAGGTTCAAGTAGAGACTCTCATCTTACCCCTTTTATTCTACCTTTGACATCTTTCATGAAAACTAGTGTGGACTCTCATTCACTACTATTTTTTTTGAAAAGATCATGAAATGAGGATCTCCCTTCTATTCAAAATCCTTTATCTAGAATCCCTGACAACTCACTGAGGAATTGCATAGAGAAGGGTATTTGAACACCTTTGACTATGGAAAAATTAGGTTTTAGGTGAAGAATGAATTCTATCACCAATGCCTCATAAAAACCCTAGAACTTGAGAAAGAAGATGATCCATCCATCTATAGCCAATATTTCTTTTATTGATTTGTTCTCCAATAATTCACTTGAATCCTCTAGTTCCGATTTCTTCTTCGACCCCATTTTTGAACTATTCACTCTCAGGTTACATTTACGTAATTGATTCTACACACTAATTTCAAAAGGAAACTAAACAATGCTTGCAAAGTGATTATATGGAAATAATATCCCTTGAGGGTTTAGACTACGGATATCACTCGAAGCATGTTGAGTAATGATGATAGCATCAATTTAAAATAGTGATGATGTACTTTTTTTTTTATTTTGTTTTAAATCATTCTACCATCAACTCTTTTTAACCCTCTACTTGATGTCTTTTCATAAATGATTCATAATTGCAATGATGTGTCATTATGAAATATTTTTATAATAGAAAGGGGTATTATCTATAACACTTGTATTGAAATTGAAAAATATGACCTTTTGAAATGACTTTTTACTGACTTCATAAATTTTGACCTCCTTATATCACCATATGAGAATTTTATATCAATGGTTTTGAGCACATGCATGCAATCCTAAATATCTAAAACTAACACTTAGTAGAAAAATAAATACTTTAACTCATAAATCTTAGTATTGTCCTTATCAATCTTTCTTATCTATTCTTTCACAAAATAAATTACATGAGTTAGTTTTTGAAAAATAGTACAATAGATAATATCATTAAATTTATTGATTTGGAACTAGATAAATTTGTGACTTTTTTGTTTTTTTATTTTTGGTATTTTACCCTTGAGCAACCATTTGTTGGTTTTTTGGTCAAGGCTCTTTATTCAATGCAAAATTAGCTAGCAAGCTAGTTTTATAATCATGATTGTTAACAATGTCCCAAAATATTTTCATTATTATTTTTTTTTTTTTTTTTTTTTTTTTTTTTTTTTATAAATATTTTTAGGCAAGAGGGGAATCCTCTTCCTTTATTTAGACCATTTTTTCTTTAAATATCAATTACCATGGAAGACTTAAGTTCTTCCATGGCAACAAACTCATTTTGTACTAACTGAATAAATTCTTCTTTATTGGTAGGCTTTTGATATAGTTACAAATGATGTCCATTTACAGGAAGTATTTTCTAATTTTTATCCATAGGAAATAATTGTACATAACCATTAAAAAAAATATTTACTATCTGAAATGGTCCTAACCATCTAGTTTGGAGCTTACCTTTGAAATGTTGAGATTTGAAATCATATAAGAATGCACAATCTCCTTCTTTGATATGCAAGTCATGACATTATTTTATCTGATATTGTGTCATTTATATCTATTGAAGTTCTTCTTTCCTCATCTCATCCAATTCATTAAACTACAACATTCATTCTTTTTGTGCTTCATCCAAATCAATTCTTACTTCTAATTTAGTCGTCAAAGTTTGCATTTCATATTCAATTGAAAGAAGAGGTTTATTACCATAGACCAACTCATATGGTGAAAAACTAATAGTGGTATTCCACATAGTGTTGTATGCCAAAATAGCTTTTGGTAGTTTATCTACCTAATTCTTCTGACTACTTATGACTATCTTGGTAAGGATGTTCTCTAACTCTCTATTAGTGACTTATACTTGTCTATTTACTTGAGGATGGTATGGTGAATATTTTTGGTGGTTGACTTGGTAGATATCCATGAGTTCTTGAATCATATTGGACATGAATTTTGGTCCTTCATCTGATACTATCCCCTTTGGTACTCCAAAACACTGCATGATCTTGAAATAGAGGAAATTTGCTACTACTTCTCTTGCAGAAGAAAGAGCTTGAACTTCATCCCATTTGGTTATATAGTCTATATATACCAAAAAGTATTCTTTATTTTGTGAAGGTGGATCTATGGGCCCAAAAAATTCCATACCCCACTTCTCAAAATGTTTTCAAATCACCTATGGATGAAGAGGCATCTTAGAGGATAATGTAGGCTTCACCATTATTTGAATTGCATCACATTTCCAAACATAAGTCTTTACCTATTTGTGGAGAGTTTACCAAAAATATCTAGCTCCAAGGATTTTATGTACCATCATTTTTACTAAGTAATTCCCTCCTCTAGGTTCATCATGACATGCATGAATGATATCATACATCTCATTCTCCTTCACACACTTGTGAAAAACATGATCAGGTCAAAGTTTAAATATTATAACATTAATCGGTTTATAATAAGAACTTATTATAATTAAACATTTCTTTTCCTTTTTGGTACATTAAAAAGGAAACTTCTCTGTAGCTAAAAAAAAAATTATATCTATAAACCAAGGTTTTTGTGCTAAAACAACAAATAATTTTTCATCTAGAAAGTTGTCTTTTATAGGTTCTCCATCTTTATTATGTAATTTGGAAAGAAAATTAGCAACGACATTGAACTTTCTTGGTTTATCAACAATTGTTATGTGAAATTCTTGTAGTAACAAGAGCCATATAATAACTCTTCCTCCTACTAATGGCTTATTCATCAAATACTAAATAACTAGTATATATAAATACCAGTAATATAATGTCTAAATTTGTTTATGGCATAAATCATAGCAAGGAATTCTTTTTTAGTGGTTGTATAATTATTTTCAATTGAAATTAAGTTCTTGATTATATAATATATGGCATACATATGTCCATTTTCATCTTTCTATCCCATAATAGCTCCCATAGCATGATTAGATGCATCAGTATAAATATTAAATAGATATGACCAATTAGGTCCTCTTAAGACTGGTGAAATACTAAGTTTTTCTTTGATGGTTTCAAATGCTTGTTTACAAACTAAATTCTAAAAAAAATCACTTTTTTGTGAGTAGAGCAAACATTGGAGCAACAATCTTGATAGAATATTCTATGACTCATATATAATACCCTACATGTCCTAGAAAACTCTTAATGTTAGTTTGATTTTTAGGAATAGGCAAGTTTGAAATGACTTCAATTTTCTTTGGATCTACTTGGATCCCTCTTGCAGAAATATGATGTCCTAAAATTATGCCTTCTTCTTCCATAATCAAACATTTTTCATGACTTAAATATAAATGGTGATCCTCACATATTTTTAATTATTTTACAAGATTGATTAAACTTTCATCAAAATATTCTCCATGAATAGTAAAATCATCCATATAAACTTCTACACAGTCATTAGTCAAGTCTAAAAATATGGCTAAAATAGCTCATTAGAAAGTGGATGGTGCATTACATAAAAAAGGGAAAGAATCTATAAGAAAACATCCCCCATGGATAGATTAAGGTTGTTTTTTATTTATCCTTAGGTTCCACTTGTATTTGGTTCTATCCACTAAACCATCTAGAAAAAAAAAGTATCTTTTTTTAGCCAGATTGTCAAGTACTTGATTAATGAAGGGTAAAGGGAAGTAGTATGTCATTGATTCTTTGTTTATCTCTTTGTAATCAACAAATACTCTCCATTTACCATTTTTATCATGAAAAATGACTAAGGGAGAGACCCATTAGCTGTCATAAATGGGATAAATACATCTTACTTCTAGTAGCTTCTCAATTTTAATTTTCACAATATCTCTCAAGGTAGGATTAATTCTTCTTTGAGGCTACCTTACTGGCTTAATTTTCTCTATGTAAATGTGGTGTGTACAAAATATTTAATGAATTCATTTCATATCTTTATATTCCCATGGAAAATTTTGAGTGTGATCCCTAAGTTCATCAAAAACTTTCATTTCTTGATCATTTATCAACTAATTATTTATGTTGAGTGTCTTCCTTAGTGATACTATAATTTGTTTAGTTCCTAGATAGGAAGAGTCTATTTTTTTGAATTCACTCATCAATTAGTTGAGAGGACAAGGATTTGGAAGTAATTCATGAAATTTAATAGCATCTTTAATAATTTTTTCTCTTGTGGGAATGACTCTAGCTAAAGGACAATAGAAGGCCGTAAGAAATGAGTCTTAGCCTTCATATGCCTATTGCATCACACTATTTTAAATATATTTATGATCATATAATGTATTTTAAGAAGTGGAAGAGGATGAATGACTAGAAGGATAGGAATTTATAACTTAAAAATTTCTTCCATTCAAATCCATAGTGACTCTATTGTAATCCATAGCTAGTCTATTACAATCTTTAACTAGTCTATTATAATTCAGAGCTAGTCTATTGCAATCCATAGCAAGACTATCAAGATTTGTAGCTAGACTATCAATATCCATAGCTAGACTGTCAAGATCCATAGTATTTTCAAGACTTATTAATAACTCATCATCTACTTCCTCTACATGTTTAGTGATTATAACCATAGCTAGAGAAGAGATGTTATCATGTTTTTCATCAGGTTGGTCAACCCACAACTGTTTGATAGTATTAATTTATGGTTGAGTATGTGGATATAGATAAATTCATTTTTATTTAAGACCATTTTATATTGTCATATCTCATTATCTACAATCAATTAATGCTACTATAGTTTCTAACCAAGGTCTTCCTAGAATCATTGGGTATCCAATTTGTTTATTTTTAGGTTAGAGTAAAATAAAGTAAACATGATACTCACATGATTTTATA
The DNA here is from genome assembly GCA_037957365.1 of Torreya grandis. NCBI lineage: Eukaryota > Viridiplantae > Streptophyta > Pinopsida > Cupressales > Taxaceae > Torreya > Torreya grandis. The sequence goes on from JARHVA010001233.1 coordinate 341,970, forward strand.
GTCAACATTATGTCTTTAATGACACCTTTTGGTTTAGTGATTAAATGATCTATTATTTATAGGATTGTGGTGGTTGGTTGCATGTCCTTCAAAGAGAGATTTTTCATGGTGTCCATAGTCATGGCATTAATAGTAGCTCCTAAGTCTACCAATACATTTGGTATCTCCTACTATCCAATTTTTATAAAAATGATGGGACTTATTAGGTCTCCATATTTAGGCAAGAGTAATTTTCTTGCTAATAAATTAGTAAGCTTACCATCAACCTATATGGTCTTAGGATATTATCTTTTTTTACTTGGTGTTTTGACACACAGACTTTTGATCACCCGATTTACTTCTAGGATGTCTCTAATGTCTTGTAACAATGCAATATCTATGTTTAGTTTTATAATTTCTTGGATCAATTTAGATTCCTTGTTATTTTCTACTTCCTTTAATCTTTCTAGAAAGGTATAAATGGAGGTGTTATGACAACTTCCTCTATTTTTCTAATTTCCTCTTTGGACTCTTTTTATTCTACTAGTTGAATTTACAGACTTGTTTATTCTTGCGATAATTCTATTATGATGATCTAAGGTTCATATACTATTCTCTTTAATCTAAGATGAATGTCTACACATTCAATAACTCCTACCTCCATTATTTCACCATGTTCATTTATAAAAACCTATCATTTTTTTGGATTTGCTAATAGCTAAGAAGGTAACTGAGGCTAGTATACTTGTTCTATAGGGGTGGATTGATTTCCTTGAGGATCCATTAATTATTTCTTTGTTTTTATTATTTTTTTGGTGGTGAATACCTTCTTTGGTGTTGGTTATAGTTTGAACCAAAATTCTAGTGTTGATTTATCCATGGTTGTTGATGACCTTATGGCATCTACATTTGTTGGAAAGGTAGGGGTATCATCCACTATTATGAAATCCATTCCTAGGTGCCCCATGGTGGTACATCCTAGATTTTTGGAGGTGCATGCCATTGTTGATAAGGAATTCTTGAGACAAAATCTTGATTTTGTTGAAAGGTATTTCCTTGCCTTTAAACATAATTGATTTATTCTATGGCTTGTACATTTTGTTTGAATTAATTCTTGAAACTAGGGAGGTGAGTAAAATTATTACGTCGTGATACTTAGCATAATAGATTCCACAAATTTCAATTTTATCCAAAGGATAGTCTCTAAGTGCATGTTTCAATCTACATTTTGGGTAATAGATCTCCTATGGTTTAATATTAGATTTGGCCTTGGCTTGCAATCCATCCAATGTTGATTTGAATTGGACCAACATGTCTATTTTAAAGTTTGATAACTCTTCTATGAGCTGGCTTACATCAATAGATTTTCCCATTTTACCTCTTTTACCACTAGGTTTTGTTTTAGAGTAGTTTTTACATAACCATGTGATTTTTTGGAAATCTAGTTTAGTAATGTCTCCTTTTCCCATAAGATTCAAAGAATCGCTAGAAGATTCATCCAATCCCTTAAGGAAAATAGTTTTTATCACTTATTCAAGTAACTCATAACCATGTTTGTTGAGAGAAAAGACAAACCTATATAGGTAATCCTCAAGGTTTTTATCTTCATTTTAACTAATTTTGAAAAAAAACTCTTTTCTATCCTTAAACCTATAATAGTCTTAATACTTATCCAAAAAATGTTGTTTCCATTTCTTTCTAAGTATGAATAGAGTTACCTCCTAGCCCCATGAACCACCTCATTGCTCCTTCCTTCAAAGTAGAAGGAAAAAGTTTCAACTTTTGGCTATCTGAGGTGTAATCATAAGTCTAACAAAGAACCTTAAACTCAAAATAAATTGATCTGGGTCTTCAGTGGATAGACCTCTAAAGGTTGGTAGATTGGCTGGAGAAATATTTTTCATTATTTGTTCATCATCTTCAAATACAATAGGATAAGAGAAGGTCCTCTTAGGAGCATTTTTATGAGGGTTATCCACTTGGTCTATATTTTCTCCCATGTCAAATAAAGTTTTATTGAGAGGAGGGGATTTTGGTTTTTCAGTATCTAAAATTTTAGCTATTGTAGAAAAGGATTCTTCTAGTCCTTTAGAGATATTTATAAAGGATTATCTTATCTTTTTTCTCAAGCTATATATTTTTTTTGTGACAATCTTGATTCTTTCCTATAAAGGATTAGAATCTTTTGGAAAAAATCTACCCTATGAATCTCATGGCCTACTCATATACTTGATTTCAACAAAATAATGATTTTATTCTATTTTTTATTTTTGTGTTTTATGGACAATTAGTCTGAGTTTTACCTTACTGATACCTGACAGGTCCTCAACAATGGTGCCAAAAATGATGGGTGTCATTATTACCCCTTCATTTAACCAACATATGTTAGTGTCTATTTTTACCAAGGTGGTGAGTAAAGCTATTTGAAGTGAGGTATTTATTTATTTCAGGTTAACAATACTTATTTTTTTGGGGGGTTTTGGATGTTATGCTAATCTACGTCTACTTATAACTTCTAAGCTATTGTTTGGAAAGAAACACTCTTTGCAAAAAACATAAATAACCCAATATAATTTAATTTTTAGAATCTATAAATACTTTACACAATTGTAAAACAAACCTATTCAAATCACTCTTTTAGAATTAAAAAAATATCAAATCTTCACTCACTGATTAAAATCAATCATAAATCTATATTTGTAAAATCTGAAAGAATGAAATCAATGATTATGTTGGAAATAATAAAATTAACTATTCAATCTTCCCTATAGGTTTTCAATCTAAATTATATAATGATATATCTATATAAATATTTAATTTAAATAAATGCAAAACCAACTTATAAATACGAAATATATCTCATGTTTTTTTGAGGGAGTGAACCCTTGCTCACCCTTGGATCCAGGTCCAATTAATTCAACTCTAAGAAATTTACTCAACACATAGATTGAGAAAGGAAATTACTATAGTACATTGTATTTCAAAAAATCACCAAAATTATAATATATCTATATGTAGGCATAAAAATTTATAGATCTAATCATGGATCTATCTATTTAATCTATACCAAGAAACTAGTTATCCCTATATTCCAAGAAACAACTTAACTGATTTGAAAATAAAAGATATTCTAGATAGATTGAATGATATATTTATAATAGAAAGTCATTGCAATGAGATATTTTAGGATTTAAAGAATCCATAGATAACATTTTCATTTCCCAACTACATCAACCAAATCTTTACATATATTGATACCCATATATTCTATCTTCATCACTGCAACTTAGAGTATAAACTCCTAGAGTGGAAGACTACCTAAAAATAAACATCTATTTATATACATGCACATAATTGGAAATGTTGAAAAGAGTTATCCAAATTGTCATAAAGAGGTTGGAGAAGCTATATGAACCCTTGGAAATATACTAGGATCAATTTTGGAGTAAACTGGGTCAATCCATAGTAAAATTGGTATAATTTGTAGCTTGTAGTCAAAATCCATAGCTTGCCTATCAAAATCCACAGCTGACTGTCAAAATTTGCATTTGACTATCAAAATCCACAACTAACTATCAAAATCCATAGTTGAGGGTCAAAATTCATAACAAACCTCAGAATCTATAACTAGGTGTTAGATGGTTCATTCTTTTTCCTTGATACTCCTTGTCTTCACAAAATCTTGTCAAAACTTATATTAATATTATTATTGCTTGTACATGTCAAAATGTGGAGCCTAAAACATGAAAATGTTAGAAAAAATTTAAAATAAGATAGACTTTACATGAGTTTATATAGGCAAAATCATCTATTTCTTACCTTATGTAAGTTTTAAATATCAATATTACATATAATACTCATTCATTTGACATATTTAAGGCCATAAACTATAGTAATAATGAGTCATTTCATGGAATCATCAACATTCTACCTTTCCACCTCATAATAAAATTTATATAGTGATGTACTTACCTAAGATATTGTGCACTTTTGGGGATCCAACCAAAGTGTGTCAATAAGTTTCACCTCTCCTACTACCCAAATAATACTTTCTAAAGGTAGTTCACAATGTTGTTCTTCATTATACATATCATTATAAAAGTATAATTATAATTGATTTTGCTTATTAGGGTCTTCCTTAGAGAAATATTCCCACATAAATAAGTTTTTTTGGCACACCCTACTAATAATAAGTGCAAAGGGTCATGGTTACATTGGTAGTCACTAGCCTTTATTATGTAGATTTTTCAATTGGTTCCTTCCCTTTATATGGATCTTGCTCAAGTATTTATACATATGGGTCCTATTCCTAGTGACTTGGATTGATATCAAGACCACTCATTCCCAAATGTGTTTAATCTATCCCCCTCTTCACTATTGGGAGTCTCAACATCCACTTGTGTTTCATCAAGGGTGTCTTCTTCATATTACATTAGTGAGGGATCCTTATCAAATTTTGAGGTGGCTTCTCATTCCTCCCATTCCTCAAGGTAAGTTCCCCTTTCTAGTGATGATTATGGAGTTATTACCTTCTATTCAATGTCACCATACTTATTTTCTAATGTATCTTAATCTAGAGGAACAAATGTTTTCATTACAAGATTATGACCTGCTAGTTGACCAGTAGGCATGTTATCCTTTAATGGTGAAGGGGTACTCCTTTGCAACTTAGATTATTTAGGTTGAGTACTAGTTCTAGAATCATGCCTTAAACTCTTATACTTCTAATTCTCCCTAATATCCATTAGGTATGGAATAGTTTATTTCTTATCCTCAATACTCCTTGATGTCTTTTTCTATGGATTTAACATATAAAAAAATGAATGAATAGAATTCTTGACCAATATTTGTTGAATCCTGATGTCAGTATTATCTAACTCTATATTTTATCTATAGGCCTTCTTCCCCATATAATCATAAATTTTATGAAGAGTATGAGTCTCAATGTCAATCTTTTCAGCATCAATCTTCACAAGGTGCACATCATATATCCTATTGACAGTGTTCATAAAATACCTTGCAATGAAAGCATATGACAACATGAGCTATCTAGACAAGTCATCTAAGGTTATTTTCTAGATTCATGCTAGATAAAAATGTTGTTTAATATAAAATAAGCTTGGTTTCCTAGCTGAGCAAACAATTATTTAGGAACATTCCACTTATTTCTAAAGGCTTCCTTCATTCCATTGTACCAACCCTTTATCTTAGCTTTATGAGAATGGATTATATTTTTAAGGCATGTGGATGATTTAAACCTTTCCTCATGATACTTATTGATGGGTTTCATAAAATACCTTGTAATGAAATCATATGGCAACATGAGCCATTTGGACAAGTCATCTGAGGGGCTCATATAGATTCATGCTAGAGAAAAATGTTATTTTACTAGAAACTAAGTTTGGTTTCCTAGATGAACAAACAAGTATTTAGGAATATGACACCTTTTTCCAAAGGATTCCTTCATTCCATCATACCAACCCTTTATCTTAGCTTTATGACAATGGATTATAGTGCTAAGGCATGTGGATGATTTAAACCTTTCCTCATGAGACTTATTATGTGTAGGGTAAGACCACTTCAACTCACCACTCATGTACTCTGGTACACCAATTTCATAAAACATCAACAATAAAATAATATCACCCCAAGAAAATTTATAGTTAGATAGGTGGTGGGTCTTCTTTGCATCTACAATAATTTTCTCATAAACAATTTGTGAGCAATGTAGATCTTCATTATATATATCATTATAAAATGACAATTATAATTGATTTTTATTGGTTGAATCCTCCTTAGAGAAACATTCCCACATAAATAAGTTTTTTTTGGCACACCCTATTGATATTGAGTGTGAAGGGTCATGGCTACATTGGTAGTCACTAGCCTTTGTTATGCATATTTTTCAATTGGTTCCTTCCCTTTATATGGATCTCGCTTAAGTATGTATACATATGGGTTCTCTTTCTAGTGACTTGGATCGATATCAAGACCAGTCATGCCCAAATTTGTGTTTAATTTATCCCCCTCTTCACTAATGGGAGTCTCAATATCTACTTGTGTTTCATCAAGGGTGGCTTATTCATATTGCATTGGTGAGGGCTCCTTATCAAATTTTGAGATGGCTTCTCATTCCTCCTATTATTCAAGGTAAGTTCCCCTTTCTAGTGATGATTATGAAGTTATTACCTTCTATTTAAGGTCACCATAATTAGGTTCTAATGTATCTTAATCTAGAGGAATAGATGTTTTCATTACAATATCAAGGCCTTCTAGTTGACTAGTAGGCATGTTATCCTTCAGTGGTGAAGGGTCAGTCCTTTACCACTTGATTATTCAAGTTGAGTGTTAGTGCTAGAATAGTGCCTTGAACCCTTATACTTCAATGCCTCCCAATATCCATTAGGTATGGAATATTTTATTTCTTATCCTCATCACTCCCTGATGTCTTTTTCTATGGACTTAACATTAAAAAAAATGAAAGAATAGAATTCTTGACCAAAATTTGTTGAATCTTGATGTCAGTATTATCTGACTCTAGATTTTATCTATAGGCCTTCTTCCCTAGATAAAAATACATTTGATGAATATTATGAGTATCAATGTCAATCTTTTTATCATCAATATTCACAAGGTGACATCATATATCCTATTAATGGTGTTCATAAAATACTTATAATGAAAGCATATGGCAACATGAGCCATCTGGACATGTCATTTGAGTGGCTCATCAAAATGCATTCTAGAGAAAAATATTGCTTTAATACAAACTAAGATTGGTTTCCTAGCTGAGTAAACAAGTATTTAGGAACATGCCACTTGTTTCTAAAGGCTTCCTTCATTCAATTGTACAAACCCTTTATCTTAGCTTTATGAGAATGGATTGTAGTGCCAAGGCATGTGGATGATTTGAAAATTTCCTCATGAGACTTATTATCTATAGGGTAAACCCACTTCAAATCACAACTTATGTACTTTGGTACACCAATTTCATCAATCATCAACAATAAAATAATAGCACCCCAAGCAAACTTATAGTTATATAGGTGGTGGGTCTTCTTTACATCTACAATAATTTTCTCAAAAATAATTCGTGACTAATTGACTTGACCCCAAGGGTTGATTCATGGGAAACATACAAGTTCACCATGTCCACTTTCTTCCATTTATCCACACCTCCAAACTTATTCATAACCAAGTGCATAGCCAAAATAAGAGTGGGATCCTAAAGACTAGTTTTATGCATTACATGGTCTTGCTTCCTATATTTAAGTACCATCATAGTCTTATTAATTTCCTCATGATATTTCAAATATCCACTAAGGTCAACTCCTAAGAATTGTATACTTTTAAATATGTTGACTCTTTGGGATGTGATCCTCATCCTATTCCCTTTAAAATATAATTAATCCACATGTACACACAAGATAATAAACTTTACGGCCTTTACAGGTTTTCTTAAGTAATTTAGATTAAATAGCTTAAAAACTAGTATCATTGGGTTTATTGAAAATATTAAGATAATAAATAAGTTCATTTTAGGTATTCTACCACCAACCTCATATTCATGTTGTAACTCCACCTCATTCCCTAGTTGGCAGTGATTGTAGTCAAAAAATTAGTAATTTAGCACATTAGAATCCCACTTCTCTACACGTAACACTAATTAAAGATATTACATCTCTTAAAGAAATACTAGTGGTGAGGGTGGGGGTAGGGGTGGTGTTTTAGATTTATTATTTACTTGGTGTGCCATCATAGATTCTATCTCATTCATTCTCTCGATCTATTATGGTAATATTTCCTCGCGCATGCCTAATTCACTAGGTAATTTTTCTCTTATTAAAATGGATGTACTTATGTTCTCTCAAAATCTTCTTCCTCATGAATTATAAGTAAGTTATCACTACACTGGGCCTTTTTATTTGGCTACATCACCCTTTAAAGAGCCCAAAGGTTAAGGCTTGGTTGTTTGACCCTCTGAATGAATACATGATTATTACTTTAACTTCCTCACCTCTCCTATTTCAATGTCCTCCAATGGGAGGCACTGACACTTGAAACCTATAATTAATTTAATCTACACTTCCCCAACCCCTATTACACCATTTTTTATGTTCACCATAATCTCCTTACTCCATAATATTCAAATTGGTCACTAAAAGTTGATAAAATTTTATAAATGCTCCTCTAGTATCTTTAAAAGGCTCTTCTAGATCTATAAATTCATGAATTAACAATATTGAAGTGTAAAAATGATGATTGGTTAAACTTTTATAGCTTAGAGGGGTACTCCAAATTTACTTCTCCATTACCTCATCCATCATTTCATGCATTTAATGTCTCTAATGGTATGTTCATGATTTATAATTGCCGCACTTGCCATTACAATTAATTTTATCTCATTTAACACATCTATCGCATCTCATACTTTTATTAAAGTGCATGATAGCTATAAATAATTTCAAAAAAATACATTTATAAGATGAGAACGTTTTCTTTCTATCTTGACTCTTTATAGTAGTCACAAATGATCCTCATACACTTATATTAAATTTTTTATGTATGCATTCCATTCCACCATTTCCTTGGCACTATATAGTTTTAATTATTTCACTTCTTACCCAAAACTAAAATATGTCCATGGTCCTCTATGACATGATAAAGAAAATAATAAATAACCAAGTGTTGATCTAAACCTAATCAAGGGTGTGCAACCAATTCCATGCCTTATTGAAAATAAACCAAAATCCTAAATCTAAACTAATGGCATAAGACTTATTAGAAAAAAAAGAAAAAAACACTTAGAATAGTAGGGAAAAATCTGACTACAACTGAAATGACCTAGAAGAAACTAACCATCCACCCACTTCAACTTTCATGCACCTATGGGATGAATATGATGAATAAATAAATGGATGATCCCAATGGACATGAAGTTTTCTTGAATGGTGTATGAACTTGGAGTCATAAACTAATACTTGGATACCTAGATAAAAAGTCTTATTCTTAAGATGTTGATCATGCAAGACCTTATGTTCCTACTTCTCCACTCCTTTACTCCAATGTGCTAGAAAATTTATTTCATCTAATACAATCAAATCATCCAGGTAAAATTTCAAAGATTCTTCATCATCTAACCAACTAATGCATATAATACATAGAAAAGGTACAAATAACTCAATAAGAAGATTGACTTTGACACCAAATACAAGATTAAATAGGGTACTCTTGTTCAAAAGTTTATGTGGTCTGATATACCCAAAATACCATAGAAACATGATCATCCTAGCCAGTGTGACCAATATTATAAATATTTATCAATGTATAACCCAATATTTTATTGAATGCTTCAATTATACCATTGGCCCAAGGGTGATAAGGTGTAATCATGTGGTGAAAAATCATGAAATTAGTCAAAAGGATACAGATGGTCTCATTAATGAAATAAGTTCCTTGATCATTATTCAAGCTTAACAAACATCCATACCTTGTAATAATATTATCCTTAATAAATCTAATAGTAGTAACAATAGTACAATCCTGAGTTGACACTTTTTTAGCCTAATGAGTGAGGTAATCATTGATGGTAATGACATAACATGCTTTAGTATGCCTCCTTGATGGATTAATGGGGCCAATAAAATCAACAACCCATTTCTCAAAGGGTTCATGATCTATAATTAGATGAAAGGGCATAACATCCCTTCGATTCAGTTTATCCATATATGAAAAAAAATATCACATTAGTGTGCTTAAGATTTAGCATCCTTAAAATATAGTAGGACACCATAACCTAGCTAATAGAACCTTTCAAATGATAGAATCACTAACATAATGTCCTCCTCTGACACCTTCATGAACCTCCTAAAGAAATGCAATGTGCTCATACTACATAATGCATTGGTGTAATACTTCATATCATCTAATATTATAAAGGTCACCCTTAATGAGTTGGAAGGGAGTAACATAAATAACCAAATATTTTTTATCTTAAGTGTTGAGGTGGGCTAGTGAAGCTATGATATCCTCTAATTCCTCAGGCACACACATGAGATGAAAAGGTTGCATATAGGTATGACATCCTCAATGGTGCATGCTAGTTCACTAGATTAAATGAATGACAAATGATTAGGTCCATAGTTATCCTTACCTAGTTTTACCATCACAAAGAATTATAATTATTTAAAAATCACAATCCATCGATAAATGCATTTGTACAACATTGGCTTATTCACAAGGTATTTCAATGCTTCATGGTTTGTAAATAAAATTAGCAGGGTGGCCAATAAATATTGGTGTAACTTTTGAAGGGAATATACCATGGATAAGGCTTTACATTTTTTTGTTGAATAATTCCATTTAGTTGGAGTGAGATTTTGACTGGCAAAGTAGATAAGATGATCAATATTTCCCTCACTAGGTTAATCAATGATATCACCTACTTTCATACCTAAATCATCAACATGCACATGAAAAGGTTTTATAAAATCTAGGAACTAAAGAATGGGGGAAGTAATTAGCTTATCCTTTAGTGTGATGAATTCCTATTGGTGATCATCGATCCATATGAATTGACCATTCTATTTAAGTAATTACTCTAGCAACACTATGACCTTAGCATAACCCTGAATGAACTTTCAATAATATCTCATGTGTCATAATAAGGTGTGAACCTCACATTGGATGTTTGGTATTGGAAGGCATAAAATTGTTACAATCTTTGCTAGATATACCAAGAGTCCATCATGACAAATAACAAGACCTAAAAAATTTCCAAAAAAGGTAGTAAAAACATAGCTCTTCATATTTAGATAAATCTCAAGTGTTAATAGTACTCAAGTATAAGGTGAAGATTAGAATTATGGTCCTACACTAAATAATATATGGTCCAATCATCCAAGTATACTTGAATGAATTTATGAAGAAAATATTTGAAAGCCTTGAATGCAATCTGTGAGAACATGATTGGAGTATTATTCAACCTAAAGGAAATCATGTTGTAAGTAAATGAACCCCATTTAGTTACAAATGTGGTCTTTGGTTTATCTTGTTCTAATATTTGTACCTGATGATATTTGTAAAAACCATTAGTGAAGGTATAATCTTGAAACCAACAACTCATTCTAACATCTCCTTAGTGAAAGGCATAAAAAAGGGTTAGTTACACAAGCAAAATAGATTACATGATAGTCTAAACAAACACAAATTTATACATCCTTATTGACACTGATCACTATAGGGATCACCCATTCAGACTCATCAATAGGAGTTATAAATCCAACACACAACATACTATCAATAGCCTCCTTAACTTGAGCATGTAAGTTAGGATTCATATGATAAGGTCTCTTCCTGACGGGTCGAGTACCCTCTACCAACTTTATGTGTATCTTAGACAATAAAGAATACACTCCATTAATCTTAATTTAATTCCATGGAAAAAATCTTGATACTCATTTAATATTTTAAAAAGCTTGGAGAAATCAATATCAGACTAATAATTACCCATAATGTCCATCTTAGGCACATCCTCTATTCTAATATTACACTAGATCATTTGTAGTGGATCTAAATATGGATATTGGTCATTTTTTATTATGTCTTAGACATTTCACACTCTAAATTTAGTATGTAATACCAAGTGATCAATGGATAGATTTGATAGGTCAAAATTGGTACATTCATCAACCTCATACACAACCTTATATTTGCCTTTCCAAAGTTGTTCCCTTAATGCACTATCTAGTTGAGATTCAAGTAGGGAATAAGATTAATCTTCCATATTATATTCTTGGAAAATGTTCAATTTATCCCTAATCATGCCATGTATATGTATTATACAGTCCTAAATCTATGCTTAATCACCTATAATATCTTGATGCATGGATTTTAGGGTCAAGCATAAATCCATCTAAGGAAATGAGTAAGATAGTGATAAAATCATATTATTTTGAAGGAATCTATAAGAATATGTATCCAAGTGTCATTTTTCATGAACATACCATGCTATAGCCTAGGTGTATAGAGTACCATAAAATGCATGAACCCACAAATACTCAAGTAAAAAAAATTATCTTCATTCCACATGTTTTCACATGCCTCGAGATGAGTTTTTGGATCACTAATGACATCATAACTTAAGGTACATGAATTTAGTTATCTAGATGAAAATGATGGTGCATAATAGTGTGAACTTGATACCAAGTGAGAAAATTATGATGATGATTTACCACCATTGAACAACTATTCCATCAAAAATATGGATAATCACGTACATCCTTTCATCATAAAACACATATAAAGCCTCCAACAACTACAAATACTCTTGAACTTCCATCTGACTATGAAATTTAGGAGCTTCATCTAAACACATGGGTGGTGCAGACATAATACATCTATAAAGAAGGTAAATAAACTTATGGAATTTAGATTTCTTTCATAGAGTATCCTTTCAACTACCGATACTAACATAAATTTTTCTAGTAAGATAATACTCACCATGAGTCCAATAGTCATAATCATTACTAGTAGTGTTAGAGATAAACTATCATCTGCCCAACATAATATGCCATCTAGACTAGGATCAAGGTGTTCAGTTACCTAAGCTATGACATTATAGATATGATTAATGTCCTTATCATTGTTAATTGGATCAAAAAAAGAAGGTTATTGGGCATCATCTAAGGGTATTACAACATGGTGATCATCATTTTCAAAACTGATGTAGTTATCTTTTAAGCTTGAGTCAGAAAAGGGTAACCCAAAAAAGTTGGAAAATCATCAGCTTCAACCAACTCAATTAATTCAAAGTTAGCATTGAAAGTGATGCCTAAAATATCCACAATGGAATCCTTAAGAAATCCTATAGGAAATGCATGAGTCTTATTAACCATGAACAACACATGTGGAGAGGAATCAAAAGTAGGACTTGTCATCTTTATCCAAGCATCCTTAGTGAGTAGATTTACCTTAGTACCAGTATCAACTAGGATATCCTAAATTATCCATCCATCAATATCTATATTTACCAAGATTTATTTACCACCCTCCATACTAGGTTAGATATGAGCCTCTTTTCATCATGCATGGTTCAACTAATGATCCTCTGTAGGATTTGGTGCTTGATGACTTAGACAATTTCATAAAAGGGGCAAAATGTCTTTATAAATAAGTTGTTTACATAACTAATGGAACTCATCACACACCAAGTCTTGAAGATCCAAATATTTTTGCATTTCAACTTGTGTAGGAACATCTCTATCCTTGAGGAACTAAATCTCACCTTGTATCTCTCACACCAAAGTCATTGTGTCATGTAACACTTACTTATGTTGTTGAACATCTAGATAATGAGTCACATGAGGCTCCTCCTATTTAACCTTATTAACAGGTGGGTTTGACATGGACTAGGAAGGAAAACCACTTTATGTAATAATGTTGACCTTGGGACTAGTTGGAGTAGTAAGGCGTGGTCTCCATTGAACATTTGGAGTCTTTTCAATTTATATCATTCTATCACTATTTTCATTTTTTCTATTTTATGTTGGTAGTATACAAGTATGGGAATTCCTTTAGATGATGCTCATTTTTACAAAGAGCACATATGGAATAAACTGGGAAATCAAAATCATAATGCTCTAGGGATCCACACTTATAGCAAGTTCTAGGTATAAAATGACCACCTTTACATCTAAAACCATGACCTCTATAAGACTGAACTCTAACCTTGTCCTAGTTATTAGCAACATAAGTCTAACAAGTACCACATGTGCATGCCTCATGAATGTCACTACTAAGGTGACAATCATTAGTATCATGAGTATATTCATAACATATTTTATAATATAAGGATACCTTTGATTTTGTAGCGCATTGATGTAGGTGAAATCCCTCATATCATGGTCTTCTTGGAAAATCTCAAAATATTACTTCACCATGGTCTAGTTGCTCTTTATGGGGAAATTATTCCTATTGTGACCTTCAAACTCAAATTCAATACATCACAAAATACTACAAGTATCATGAGTACTAATCATAATGAACCTCTCCAAATAAGATACCATAGTAGTAATATTAGCTTCCATGAAGGGCCTACTCCCTATTTCTATGCTTCTAATGGCTTTGATGTGAAAGGAAACTTCCAAGGCCTCACATGGGTTAGTAAAGTTCTTATGGGATAATTTACATGGGAATATAATCAATATGCATCCTATGAGTCACTAGGCTTATTGAGTTGTGTTTGTCTCAAAATAAATATTAGAAAGAAGTTTCTTAAGATACACATCATACTTGTGCACACTCTCAGTTAGTTATTTTTTAATATCCTTTAGGAAAATAATGCTCTATTATTCAAACTATGGTATGTCAAATTCCTAGAGAAAAGTTTCCCTTGACTATTCATAATTTACCATAGCTTATTTCATATCAATCTTATAGTACCATTTGTGCATATGGTCTAAAAGAGTCATGGAAAATTGAGTTACCTTTCATTCAATATAAGTAATTCCATACTCTCACCAGATAAGTTCACAGATGTGAACATGTTCTAATACATTTTCCACATCATTATACTAAGGTATATAGAGCATCATCTCATGAAAAATAATGGGTAGACTAGGTGTTGGTAATGGAGCTTGATGTGATGTAATTCCAGTCCCTCATGGACCTTGTAGGGGAGGTCTACCAATGCCTCCTGCACCACCTCTAGATCATTCAAAAAAACTAGCACCAATACTAGCTCTTGTTCCTCTTATAATAAAATAATAACCTAATATATTAGGCACATAAGTAAGTTAACTAACTATGGATGGGTCAGTACTCTACCCATTGGTTATGCTTGGTTTACTAGACATTCCAAACTGAGCCATATGATTGTTTTGTAATCAAAAATAAATTAATAAAAAACTACTATCATGGTCTTATTCTTCAAAATTATCTCCAAAATGTTCATTCTCTAATTCTACACTATTTATATCCTAAGTTCATTCAAGAACATCATCTAACTCAATAGCATGAACATGCCCTATGGGTGGGGAACTGGCCTATCTAGATGGGGTTCTGTAGTCACCAATGATTGACTTATTTCTCCCATGCATACCAGTGTTGGAATTAGGTGCGACCCTATGTTTTAGAATTTATTGTTATGCCTTTTTTCTTCCCTATGGATCCTTACATCACTTCTTAAGTCCTCTCAACCCTTCCTTGGATTGCTTCTAATCATATCCCTTCGACTAGCATCATCAAACTTGTGTTTCCATAAATCCCATTTATTGGTTGCCATATTCAACCAAAAATATTATATAAAAGTGTATCCCTTCATTTCCCCAATGATTGTGTTACTCACATGAGAGAGATTTTAGTCATCCATGTGGAAGCTTTCAAGTCCAGAATAAAATATAAGCTTATTAATCTTGAATGAAAAGTGTTTGAGATACCTTCCGCATGGCTCCCTGAAGAAGTGAGACTGGGCTTCCTCTAGATAAAATTATATTAGATCACGTGTTTTAAAATAATATTAAAGTTTCCTCTCCACCAAATATCCACTATACATGTCTAAGGCACTCCCAGTCTTGCTAAGGCCAACTGATGTTCTACTAACCAGGTGATCTTCCATCTATAGGTTTTTTAATGGCCTTACATGTATGCTAAAATCTAAACATGAAGATGAATAGGTAGTTATACAAATAAATCTTCATATAATGATTCATATAGGTGTTATTCTACCCATGCACATGTAAAAAATCCTAATTCAAGGTACTATAATGTGAAATTGTCTTCTACTCTAGTAACCCATTATTTAACATTCTCTAGAGATAGTCACTTGAAAATCTTCCCACCATAATGAAAAAAATCACTATGGGTCCTACTAATAAAGCCAAAATTTTGGGATATTTTCCTTTAGTTTGGCATATCTTTTCCCTAGTTGTGCACATAATAAAACAATAGTTCCAACAAATCGCACTGACATATCACACAAGAAAATGTTCTCATACACTCACCCAAAGCATGTAACTTAATATCAATTCCTATTGGTTTTATCATGCAAAGGTTTATTGATATAATTTACTAAGCTAGGGTGTTCAAACAAGCACTTAGTCCTAAACTCATCCTTAGTTTATATCTAATTCTTAACTATTCATTCATCACTTACCAAAAAAAGAAAAAGAAGTTGATGCAAACTGATAAAAAATAGTATTAAATCCATTATGACCATGGAAAGATGTATACAAGTATTTCATCAACACAATATTACTTTCATTACATTCATAAGTTATGTCAATATTATAATTATTCTATAATTACAATGACCAACATCTCATTAATAAAAAAAACTAAGTAAAACAAGGGGGTATTTATACATGGTCTACCCTGACCATTCAATTATGAAGTAAATAAAAATAAGATGACTAACCAATCATCATTAATATAATTGAGTCATGGAAAGCTATTTAAAATGAATTACTAAGGACCCAATCCTAACTACCCCTATATTCTCTCTTTATGATAGATCTTCATCGTTAAGTACCTATATTCTCATGGGATAGTGCCAAATTTATGCTTGACTTATTATTTTCCGATGTTCATGTGAATCAATCCATAACTATCTATGCTTTCCATGCATTCCCCATGTCTTTTTCTAATATACAAGTCTTGCATTATTAGGTTCTCTATATATCATGATTCTTTGTTCCACATAAATTGCCTATTCTATGTCATGATATTCTACATCATTGTATTTTGCACCATCTCTCTCATGTATTACTTATCTTCAAAAATTTATTATCCAAAATTTATTTAGAATTAAGGGCCCAATAACCCCTTTGGGGGCTATGTCTTTGGGTTTTAAAAGCACTCAAAATGATCTATTAAATGGTTTAAAATACACCTTACATATACTATTTACCCTAGAATATGACTTTGGTCTATAAAAATAACATTTATTATACCTTTAGTAAGTCTCTATAATAATATCCTTTATGGGAGTTCCTCTTTTTGTATAAAAGGACACTTGTTTACCTGTTTCTTACTTCAAAGTCTAAAAAAAAAATCTTCTCTCCATGTATATGATTTTCAAATGTAATAATGATCATTTTATAATTATCCTAAGGCCCTTATTTCATCAGTTGAATTCTTATCTATTTACCCAATACATTGGGAATCCTTCCATTTCCTTATTTTTAGGCTTGGATAAAGCTTCCATGCACTTTGGGTGGGATTTAATCCCATATTAAGAGGGTTTTTTATTAATAAAGTTTTACCACCATATGAATTAATATTAATACCAATAGTTCCTTGAAACTCTTAGCATATCTTGGGTAATTATTTTTGGACATTCCATTTGTTAAAATACCATTAGTACGCATGTCAAGCCTTGATTGGGACACTGGTACATGTCAAGTCACCATGGTAACATCATCACTATAGCCTGTTTGCTTTAATAAGTCATAAATTATGCATATGAAGTCTGTTTGATCCTATTCAAAAGGTGTTTGATTTGTCTTAGTAAGCTCTTTAATGTTAGGATGTTTCCAATAGATTTACAAAAGATTTTATTTGATTGGTGTTGGGATCCTCCTAGATCAGGGTTTTTGGATTCTTTTTGTATTTTTTATCCAAGGGTAATCAATTTTCCCTGTGTTATAACATTATTTCTTCCCATGTGCTATTTTTCACCCTTTTCCTTTTCCTCATGCTATAAATTATATAAATTTACTTTTCAAAATAGGTGAAGACTATGGGTAACTCTATTAGAACTAATTTTTTTTAATCATCTCACCAAACCTATAAATATTTAATCCATTGGGTCACAATGAATTTCCCTTGTTCTTTAGGATGGTTGGGGTCTATAGAGGTAGGAGGTAATGTAATCACTAGAGGTGGAATAATTATTGGAGGTGTCATTGAGGAACTTATTTGGATAGGGAATTGAAAGGGAAACTAAATAATCCTTTGCCATCTTGATATGTATGAGGTGATTTATTCCACATACTTCATCTCACCTAGGTTTTTAAAAATTATCATCATGGTAGATTGTATGGGTGTAAGATTGAGGAAAGGGTATCTCCAATTGAGTTAAGGATTTTAGAGGGATAGGTGGCCCTCAGGGATTAAAAATAGAAACAAACACTAATTTATCAAAATACACTTTCTTTTTGGGAGCCATTATTTGGGTTGGACTAAAAAGAATGGAAGAATCAATAGACTTGGTAAATTTTGGCCTAGGATTAGTAGGTGGTAAATTAATAATTTGAGTATTTACAATAGTAAAAGAACAAACAAGAGAATAAGCTACTTTATTAATGGTTAGCCTATCTTCTTTTATAATAATATACTAGGCATGTGTTCTATCTAGAGTTTCTTCTCCTATTAGGCTTTTGAAGCTTATGGTTTTTTCCATTTCCATTTATCTCTCTTCCTTTGTTTCATCCTAGACTCTTTCTTCACTTAATTCTTGCTCTAGTACCTTCATAGTTTCTACATCTTCTTCTTTATCATCCATAAAATAATAAAATAGTAAAATTACATGTCCATGCTCTTCCTCATTTATTTCTTAATAAATGGATCCTCTTGGGGAAACTAGATCTAATGTTATTATTTATTCCAATTATTTAATTTTGAAGGATACTGGAAGAATTATACATATCCTTCGGTGAGTAGTTATGGTGGGGATATGAGATGAAGGTGAATATGAAACTAATAAATGATCCATAGTATTAGGAACTACTATTATGGATGGTTGAGGGAAGATTAGTTAAGTAATGGTAGTGGAGGCAAGAGTGGATGCATAGGAGACTAATATAGTAAGGAATATTTAATGAGATGTCCCTTCATTTGTGCTAATGAGTGGAGATGAAATCATTAGAGGTGCTTGAGGGGAAGGAGGATTAGATGAAAGAGATGAGAAATAACTTTGAAGAAACTTAGGGAGACTTAATTATGTGACCAAAGTAAGTGGAGCCAGAGGTGCCCAAGAGAATGCACTTGTTTATCCATCTAGAGGAGGTGAATTCCTCACAATTATAGTTATTGTGCCTAAATTGGTAGCAACTAGATTATTGGAGATAAGATGAGTAATAAGAACTTTGATAATATCCTTATTAATATGGAGGTTCTCTTCCCTTTGACTACCAGGCTCTCCTTCAAATAGATTAGTATCTTCTTCAATGGGAGAGGGATATTAATCCTATTTGGATGGTTTTTGTCACTCTGGTTGAGGCTAATAATGACTCTAGTATCTTTCTACTTTCTTTATCATTTCATTTTCCTATTCTTTGGTAATTTATGCATCATATTAGATGTATTGACAAATTCTAATTGACATATTAGTATCCTTAATATGGGTCTATAATTTAGAATCATCTAAAGCATTTATAAAGATGTCATCATGCTCATATCCCTAGTGTACCATTCTTTGTATTGAGTCACCTTCAAATTTTAATGAGCCTTGACCTTTCCCACTTGAATAAAGTGTTCCCTTACTATTAATTTAATCTACCCAATACTTAGGGGAGTCTTTTGGTAATAATCCTAATGTTTAATATTAATATCCTAATCCACACTATTATACAACTAGCATGTAATCTCTTGTTTTGCTAACTTGTCTAGGATGTGGAATGTTAGATATAAAGGGGATTTTATAGTCCATTAAATCCTAATGCTGGTATTATTTGGGTAGTACTAATAATCTCCCATTTTTTATATGTTCCTTCTCAAAATTTTAGATAGCCTTGACATAGACATCCCATAGATGGCCTGATGGACCTAAGGATAAACATTCTCACAAATTCTAGTAATTTCATTCATGAATCTATAAACATTCAAGAAATATTAGTCATCACAGATTCTATTATTTAAGTACTCAGTGGATGGCTCCTATGATTCTTTGTGAGATTTTTGGACCATCCCAATGACTACATCTAAAACTGAAGACACCATATAATTTTGTTTTTAACCTACCTTTGTTCTAATATGAACATTTGTTCTTTTAATTTAACACTAATAATTTCACCCAATGCCACAATTTTTTTTGAAATCAAAAAAAAATCCAATAATGGCACCTATTCTACTTACACATAAGTAATACCAAGGAAACCATATAACCTATTCACAATGTCTATTATTATCCTAATACCTAGTTTGATATTAATTGTGTAATTAGATAAAATATACCCATTGGAATTTAACTTCTCCCATTTCACTAACCACTTTTTCAATTTTCTTTCTACATTATTCTTCTCCATCTATACATTGGATAAAACCTAATTATAAGACAACCTTAGGCCCTAGTAACTTGAGATTCCTCTCAAATTCACACCCTAAAACATATTTAACTATAATATTTCATGTTCTAAAATGTAATAAATCTATATTACAAGCACCATTAAATAATAAATCATGAAGCAAGTCAATACAAGGTGTTACCTCAATTTTCATGGCCACATTGTGTGGTCCCATGTTCATCATTGGAAAAAAACCATTGATATACTACTTTTCCTCTTGAGATAGATTATGTTTTGAGGAGTATGGTGCCATGTCCTCCACTACATTATAGATGGTTGAATAATAAAGTAACTTGAAATAAAGGGCACCCTTCTCAAATGCAGTGTCTATATACTCAGTGCTACTATAAATGGAGTGTGAAGAGGGGGTTTGGTTGTGTGATGATTTTTGATAAGTCATTTTGGTAATATGAGAATTTGTATTTATTTCATATATTAACTAGAATTATTGAGAATTTACTGAGAAAACTAGGGATTTTTGTAGCTTGAGAGCTCATAATTGAAATATTCAACTTATAGATTAATGGCGAAGTAACTTGTCAATGTTAGGATTTTTCATATATTTCCAAATCATGAATCTTGAATGCATAATTCATGTGACATCAATGAAAATAATAACTTTTTATTTTATTCTCATTTAAATTTTCTTTTCATTTTTAGCAAGTTATCTCTTTCCATATTGTAGCTTGTCATTAAATTTTTGTGCCTAATCATCAATTTAAGAGATGTGTTGATTTATTAATTACTGACCTTTGCTTAGTTTTCCAACTCATTATATATATTTTTTCCATGCATATCCTTGGTTGTGACATTTTGTTCTCACTTACTCAGGGTCCCTAGGCTTATAAAATTGCTTCATATGTTGTGTAGATACGAGTTAATGTGACTAAGCCATGTGGAGTGATCTCAAAGTTTAAGATTTATTTTGAATTTTTAAGTTATATGTATTCTAAATAAACTCTAGGTGGTCAAGATGTCATCACATGATGTGATCTCAGAGACTTGGGGACCTAGGGACTTGGTGACACTAGCTTTCTACATCTCCCAAAGTACTCTGAGTGAACAAGATTATGCCATATGTCCCAATCTCAGGGTTCTAGGATCTTAGAATACTTAGGATCTACTTTGGCCTTCCAAGTTTTGAGTTCATGGGATTACACCATGTGGAATAATATTATAATTTTAGGACTTAGAAGAATTGAATTTTTTTATGAAATCAACTTTCTTTGAGTGGAATTTAGCTTTGCCATGTGGATGGATTGCAGTGACGTGGCTACCTTGAAGTTTAAAAATTTTCATTTAACTATGGTGAGCTCTGATTAATGTGATAATACCACTTATATTGATCTCAGAGTTTTTAAAACTTGGGGAACATAATGATTTAGGATCCCTAGGTATGTATGATTTTCAAGTATTTGAATATAGTCCTAGTATACTTGAAAAAATAAAAATCTAGAACCTAACACGTTAGCTCTATTAGCCAATAAAAACCATTAGGTTATTTTTTAGAAAACTATGATAATCCAAGGTTATAAATAAATCACAAATAATACCAAAGCTTAGATTTTATTATTTTTAGAATTTTATAACTTAATAATTTGATGATAATCTTATATTTATGCATGTCAAAATTTATTATAATGGATTATAAGATTCATAAAACCTTAAATAAGGATTTTGAAATAATGATGGGTCCCTATTTGCATTCAAAAAATTGGTGTTCATATTTTAGGGAATAACAACATCCATGTTTAAATTATATGCATATTTTTATATCACTTCACACCAACATGCATATACTTAATTTTTTGTAAGATCCATATAATACAAGAAACATCTACACTTATTCATTAAAAATAAAATAAAACAAAAGTAAGATCTTACATGTATTGTTATCAAGTCAACCCTAATTCAAACCCTAATATTCATTCCTAATTTATACTATGACTCTTTATAATTTACCCTCTTTATTATTCAACTTTATCTATGCATTTGTGTGCTCTTCTCTCAACCTTCATCATCTTTTTATATTTTTTCCTAAGATAGTATGTATAAAACTATCATGACCCCCAAAAAGCTGAAACTAATATGACTACAAGCTATAAAAAAGTAAAATAGATTTATACATGCATATTACTCCATATTTTTTCATGAAAATATTTAATCATCATTATTTCATGTGATGTTTAGTTCTCAATTTGGCTAGGGATTTGGTTAGATGACAAACACTCTTGATCATCATCACAAAAGGATAAGTCAATAGTGAAACCCAACCATTACAATCAGATTTCACCCTATATTAACTCCTAATAAATAATCGGTTAGGTTCAGTTTAGTGCTTATAAAAAAAATTGGCATATCAAAACTAAATTCAATTTTAGATTACATCAGGTCTTAGCTCAAGTAATGAGCTATAACTATTATTTATAATAGAGTGCAAGTTATGTTTTATAATTTTTTAAGTTTACACCATAATTATTTATATT
The DNA here is from genome assembly GCA_037957365.1 of Torreya grandis. Taxonomy (NCBI): domain Eukaryota; kingdom Viridiplantae; phylum Streptophyta; class Pinopsida; order Cupressales; family Taxaceae; genus Torreya; species Torreya grandis. The sequence continues at coordinate 364,717 of JARHVA010001233.1, forward strand.
GGAATTATATTCATGTGTGTGTGTGTGTGTGTGTGTGTTTTCACATTTTTAAATGTCATTTTTTGGTATAGGATTGGCCTCAACCCTTAGGTTCATAAAATTAGATATAAGTCAAACAATACTAATAAAATAGCCAAATTTGAATAGTATAGTCTTAAGTGTCAAGTCTAAGTTAGAGTGTGGTTTTGAGTATTAAGATATTATAATGGATTTATACTACATATAACATAAATCTTAATTACAGCATGATTCATCTAATATTATGTTCATAGTATAATTTTATTAATGGATTAAACATGACTATGTATTGTAATAAATAGATTCAATGTTTATAATTAGAGACATTCTTAGGTGTTCATGTAATTTAAAGGTTGGGTTTTGACCTTATTTTCAAGAAAAATTATAATTTTAATTCCAAATGTAAGCTCAAGGTTGGTTATAAATTAATAAATACTGTGACTAGAGTAAAAATTCTAGATTTTAGACGTACTCTACAACTTAAAATTGTGAAGCAGGATGATTCACAACATTATTAAGAAGTCAAATTCACATCTAGTGATTTGATCTAGTATATAAAATTAATTTTTATCAAGGTAAAAATAAAATATCCTAAAACTAAATAGCAATGAGAATTAAACATGTGACACTAGTTTGACACATCAACTAGGATTGAATAATTGTAAGATAAACCCAAACCAAGTTTCGTCATTGATGTCAATATCTATATGTGTGTGTTAGCCTTCATATATCCATTCCAATATATCCAAAATTAGATATGGTCCACAATAATTGGATTATCCAACCAAAACCAAATCAATGTGAAAGAAACCTTAGGCCATAACTATGAATAGTTGGCATACAACTCATTAAATATAATAAAATTTGAATAATGTAACTTTAACTAAAGAGACTAAATTTCACTAAGATATGAAAAATAAACAACATTTTATTTAACCATCCCAAGGAAAAATAAAGTTATAGTTCTTGTCTACTATCAAAAATAATTTTAAAGACTTACATTCATAGTCTTCTCTCATGTTATAAAAATTGAGCATCTACCCAAGTCACCCTGATGCCCTACTTCATCTTAGGGAGTCCCACCTATGTTACAATCACACATTCACCACACACAAAAAGTAAATTAGTCCTAGTTAAGGAAATTAAAACACATGCTAGTTATAATCATAAATTAAAAATTAACTGCCCTTGATATCATTAATTCAAATTGAAATAGTAAGAAAATAAATAAATTTATTAATCATCATAATTCCAATAGATCACAACAATTAATATTAGACATAAACATAATTAAATTGTCACAATAAACAATGAATTTCCCCAATTATAATTATCAATAATTCTTTAATTATTCAAAATAGAAACCCATATTTATCTAAACAAATCTAAAACATTTTATAACAATCAAGGTCAAACCATGTGGTGCAAACACTCTTCATATTTTAAGATAAAACAATAAATAGTTTAATTTGAAAAAATTGCATGTAATAGATCATGTTGGCATAACTATTATTTCAATGCAATCCAAAAAAATGTAAGCCAAATGGTCAGTTCCACATGAAATGATTTTTGTTGAATTTGACATCCATCACCTTCATATTTGAATTATTTTTCATGTAGTTATTTTGCTTGACAAATTAATATGTATGGGAGATAAAATAATATAGTATAATAGATATACATTAATGTATATTAAATGATATATGAAGTAGTGTGAGCAAGGGCTCAAAAACACTTGGTATATCCATTGTACGTATTTCTTAAAAAAATAGTAAATAACTAGCAATTGTCTAACTCCTAATACATTTGTTTATTAATAATCTATGTATGTTGAAAATATATATTCATAAAGTTTGCATCATGGATGAGACCAACAAATTAATGTAGGAGCATCTAGGTTCATGTGTAATCTTTTATCAACCAACAAAATAGGATAGTTTAGAAGGATTTTTAAAGTATTTTTTAATGCAAGTCTCTTATTGTACATATGTATTTGTTTTAAATTTTTTTAATTATTTTATGTTGTACAAATATTATTTACATTTTATGGTTCCTCCTTTGTGTGCACATGTGTAGTTTTACACTATCTTTGGGTGTGCATTTATTTTTAATTTTATGTCCATATATGCTCATGTGTAATTGTATTTGTTGTTTGTCTAAATAAGCTTGTGAATATTTTTGAAATTAGTGTTCATATTTTTCATGACCACATTTTTGTTGTGATTTTTAGATAAATTTTAGAAGTTTTGCTTCCTTTGGTTCCTTATATAGTTTTAGTCTTTTCCATAGGAGAAACATAGTTAATGAGATTCTTTGGAGGTGTTTGTTGTTAAATTGTGCAATCCATGCACTAATTTTATATTCATTTGGGGAACTTATTGTAATATGTGGTAATGTCTTGAGTGAACATAATTATAACATTTATAGATATGGTTTGGGTGTATATCCTTGTGATGTGTTATGAAAGGAGCCATTGATAAATTTTTGGTATTTGATTCTAAAAGTCATGGAAAGTTTATAAGGAGATATCTGGTATTTTTTATGATGTAGTATGTTTTAACGTGTTTATGCCTTGGAATTATGAGTGAAATTTAATATTTGTGTTTCACTAACGTGTGTTAAATTATATTAGTGTGTGTAAATCACTCGATGTGATTATGTGGGCATTTAAAATATATAATCATGCCCATACACTTGTGAAAGAGAGGGAGGATAGGTTTGGATGGTTTAGGTTATCACCAAAATATTGGAGCTCAATTAATAATTCTAAGAAAATTATTATGAGAGTTGGGCTATAATTTCAAATAATGTGAATTAGAAATTGGATATCTATAGATATAATGTTGTAATGTATCTCATTGTGAGCTTTGGGTACCATTATTACCATTTTACCTATTTTATTTCTTTGTCACTAAAATACAATAAATATATGTGTGTTTCTTACATTTCACTAAATATTCCACTATGTATTTTGAGGTTTGTATGGCCTAAACCATTTCTTAATTGATAACCATGGTTGTATGGTGTGAAGTGTGTTTTTATGTCCTTTTTAGCTATTGTTTCTTTCTGAATTTTTTAGTGTGTGTAGAAATGAGTTTAAACATTTTCTAGCAAGTGTTTGGGAGAGATATAATTAAGGTTATTGATATAAATATTTAAGATCATCATTAGGTATCTAAATCTAAATTTCTAAGGAAAATAGTACACAAATGAGGTTTAGGTGGTAGAATGGAAAGAGTTGTTGAACATTAAATACTTTTAGATATAGATAGATTGGTTAAAGATATGCAATCCCAAATAGAGGCTATTAGGATAGTGTGACACTAATGTGTTATGGTTGTAGATGATGAAAATGGAATTGAAGTTGTGTAAGAAGTGTCTAAATAAAAATACAAATAATATGTTGTTAAACTTAGATAAATATTATTTTGAACTGTTTTGAGAATTAAAAGTATTAAAAATTTAGACTTGGAAAATTATTCTGCAAATTTGAGTCCTAAAGAGCTCATTGACTAGATCACAAAGTTAAAGAAATACTTTTAGTATGAAATTATAGAGGATCCCAAGCATGTAAATCTCATCATAAAAAAATAAAGTATGGAAGATAAACAACATTTACGATCAAATATCAACTTCTATAAACTTCCAATTGGTAATCACTTAGGTCCATATTATTGTTTACAAAACCAAAATCAAAATATCAAGGTTAAATCTAGTTTTATAATTTTCCAGTTTCAAGTTCATGTCCTAAGCCATAGGTTTTATTTATAGCATATAAAATGTGATCAATAATTTTATATGTTTACACCATAGTTAATTATAATGACATTGTGTGTGCATGCACATTAGAGCACACTTTGAAATGTCATGTTTAGGTATAAAATTGACCTTTGGGTCATAAAATTATATATATTTCATATGGTATTAATTAAGTAACCAAATTAGAATAATATCGACTCAAGTGGCACAACTAAGTTAGAATGTATGTTTGAGTATTAAGTTATTAGCATTATTTTATAATACACAGCATAAATATTCATTACTATATGATTTATCTAATGTATAAATAAGATAAAAGTCTAATTAAGGTACCAACCTTGATTGGGTCCCTTAATCAATAGAGTCAATGTCTAGACTTAAATATAGTCTTAGGTGTTTAAATAATGTAAAGGTCACATTTTGAGATTAATATAACACATGTTCAAATTATAATTTGAAGTGTGGGACCAATATTGGTAATAAATTGAGTAAGATTGTTACTAAATTTCAATATTTGGATTTCAAACTCAATCTATAGCTTAAAATCAACATTAAGAAGGATGATTCAAAACATTGATAAGAAGTAAAATTCAAGTCTAGTGATTTAATATAGTAATTAAAATTAATGATAAACAAGGGAATAAAAAAACTTAGATCTTGATAGCAATGATAAGTTGAAACGGGATGTCAGTTTGACATATCTATTGGTGTTGACTTGTTGTAATATAGACTCAAATTGATTTTATTTGTTATTGTCAATATTAATATTTATATGAATACATTCATATATTCATCCAAATACCTCCATCATTGGAGATAGTCCACATTCATTGGCTTGTTCAATAAAAATTGAATATATTTGAAATAAAAATTAGGCTAGAATTATAAAAACTCAGCATACAAATCACTAAATATAATTAAAGAAGAAGAATGCAACTATAACTAAAGAGATTAAAACACACATCATGATCTACCACTAAAAGGTGAATAGCAAACAACATTTTATCTACCCATTTCATGGTGACATAAGGTTCTAGTACATGTCTACTATTGAATTCACTTTCAAAGACTTGCATTCTAAGTCTTCTTTCACATTCCAATAATTGAGCATCTACCAAACTCTCCATGATAATGCCCTAATTTATATTATAGAGTTACACCTATGTTTTAGTCACACACTCATAACATAAAATAAGTGATTCAATTCTAGTTTAAGGAAACTAAATCACATGCTAGTTATAAGTATAAATTAAATATGAAATATACCTAATTCATTAATTCAAATTGTAATAATAAGCAAATGAATTTATTTATTAATTATCATAAGTATAAAAAACATAAACATAATTCATTTGTCACAATAAGAAATTAATTTCCATAATGATATTTATCATTAATTTATTAATTATTCAAAAAATAACCCATAGTTATCTAAACAAATCCACACCAGTGTATAAAAATCAAGGTCAAATCCATGTGGTACATAAAATACACTTATTACAATTAGAAAATAACAAATTATTTTAATTTAAAAAATCAAAATTTGATATATCAGGTTGATAGATTTATTATTCCAATTGAATATAAAAATTTGCAGGAAAAATAGTATCCCAAATTGTAATTATTTTTGTTGAATCAAGCATCCATCTCCTTCATAGTTCAATTATTTTTTCATGTATTTATGTTGATTCAAAAATTAAAATTTATGGGAGATACAATAATTGGATATAATATATAACCATTCAACACTCCTTAATCATGTACGAAGTTATAAGAACAAGGGATCAAGAACACATGGTATACTTGATGTATGTATTTCCTACATGGAATTGGTGAATTGATATCAATTTTGTAACTCCTAATATAGTTTCCATTAATTATGTTGAAAATATATAGATCTTAAATCATGGATGAACCTACATATTGATGTAAGAGAATTTAGGGTCACATCACATCTTGTATTATCCAAAAATATGATTATTTAGGTAAATTTTCTAAGTTTTGATTTCATTAAGTCTCTTATTGCATATATGTATTTTTTGTAAGTTTTCACAAGTCTTATTTGATGTGTTATGAAAAGAGCCATTATTGATTGTTTGGTATTTAATATTTGTAGGTAAAGGGGAATCAAATTGTATAAATAAGTTTATGAAACAATGCCTTGGTAGCCATTGATAACTTGCAAGAGTGAGATATTTGATGATGCTAAGGTATAATGTCTTGGGAGGTCTAAGGGTGAAGCACAAGCCTAGAGGGATTGATGGAATGAGTGTGACAAAATTTCTTAGGCATGTTAGAGAGTTTTGAATATCTCTTATTGTTATCAATTAGTGTGAGCCATCTATCCATGACACATAAATATTATTGTTAGATTTCTAAAAACTCATGGAGATATATTTTATGGGATTTTTTGGACACAGTGTTATTGAGAGAAGGTGATTCTAATCTAAAATCCATGGGATTGATTATGTTGTACTATATAATGGATATTTGGTGTCATTTGGATGGCATCTAGACATCAGGTGACCCGATGGGAGTCATGAAACCTTGTGCTTCACTGTCATGTGTGTTGATTGTCATGATGTGAACATAACTTGGTATAATTTTTAGAACACTTGAGTCACATATGCATGATCTCTTTCATGTGATTCCTCCTTGTATGTAAAAATTGTATGTGTCTTATAAACCATACATTTCATTGAGCATATTAAATCATGTGAATCTGTATTTTCATTATATTATGTGTATGTAGCAACCTTGTGGGTTTTCACTTTTTTCTTGATATGAACATTATTGTGTGAGAATTTTACATACATGGTTGGATTTTTTAACTATAGAATGTGTGAATAATGGCAAAGTTACTTGTATAAGGGATTCTTCCACTTCTAAAATAAATCATCTGAACCTTACTTTGATCTATGTTTTTAAAATTGTTGTATGTATATTTTGTGTATATGTCTTAGAATAAATGTGACTTCATGTTGTTAACATATTTAGTATGTGGTATTGTGGCCATAAGATACCCATGTGATGTGTCTCTCCCTCTTGAAACCAATTTCTATTAATTGAAATTTGCCAAGGTATAATGTTGTGTTGTGTGATCCTACACACTACCATAGTATTGAGTATTTGTACAAGTATGAGGCTGAGGGTAGAGAAGCACTACATATGTAAATATTTTGACTTGGTATGGGCTAGGAAGTGAAGCCTCTCATAGGCCAAAAATTCACTTTTCCCCTTTGCACAAGTATCCAATTGATTCATTCAGAGTGTGCACTATGTGTGCCATGAGTTGGTCATGGGATCTTAGTGTATAATGGTCACTTTATGGATTTAGAATTATTTTAGCCACCTCATGGAGGTTGTGGTAAAATTAACCATTGTGAAAATTTGTTGTTTAAACCTTGTGAAGCACCAACTAGTCATGTAAATTGGATAATTATGTAAAATTAGCAAGGTAGTACTTGTTCAAATTCATGCATGTGATGGCTTGTAGGCGAAAACATGCTTTGATTCAAGTATTATTTTGTTATACCTATTAAACATATTTTGGGATGAATATTTTTTTATTTTAGAATCATAACTAGAATGTAAGTTGAATTTATGCTCTAAAAGATCAACATAAAGCCCTAACAAATCAATGTTAAAAATCATTGGTACTCACTTCACTCTTGGATATAGTGATGAAAATTGTGTAATGCCCTCAGATGGCTGATTTGGATGGTGGGATTGGTATCCATAGACCATCATGTGAGTTTCATGTGTATTGGAGAATGTGTTATAAGCCTTCAAGTCACATTTGATGCCTAGTATGGCTTCTCTAGTGTTAAGTGTGGTTGGTGTGGGATGATGCACTAACCCATGAATAGTTGATGATGTAGTGGAGTAACCACAATAGTATGTATTAATAAATTTGTGTAAGGCCATTTTGTAATGAATGTTCTTAATATTATGCATGCAGCATAATGTTCTTTTGTGTGGAAGAGTTACACTCTTAATTTAAGATTTTGGTTATAATCTGGTGGGATTGGATAATTATGTTTGTTGACCTCATATTTTATGTCCATGTGTGTTGACACAAGTGGTTATGGCCCTAGTGAAGTTTTATATTCAGATTGTTGATCTGGTATAGACAATTAATTCATAACTTGTTGTTTTATAGCTATATTTTCTTGTTTGTGGGTGTTGTTAGTACCCTTGCTAGAAAGCATATTAAGGTAAGTGTTAGCTATTGTGTTTTGGGACACTATATGCTTATGATGTTTTATGAACACATTTATAAATGGTTTTAATGGTTCTAATAGTAGTGTTGTATTAAAATAAATAATTTTTACCTTGTTGACTGATGTAGGCATTGTGGGTTTGGTGAACCTGTTGTAGTTAGTTTTAGAAATTTCTAATGTTATTGATGGCCTTTTTAGGCATGAGATTAGATAAGTTCAAACCAAGTTAGCATATTTGGTGGGATAATATATCGTAATAATGTTGCATAAGTGATTTTATTCACTGTCAATGTCATAACGAACATGTGAAGGTAGGAAGAAGGCCATTACTTAGCCTAATGTAATGGGAAATGTGGATATCCTTATGGAAAAAAATACGAATGACAGCAAGGTAAGGTTGAGGTAATTACCACCCCTTAATGGGTGTGGAATTGGTTTAGTTGGACAATTTTAGAGAGTTTTATTCTAATTGTTGATGGTCACTAGGATGACTCCTCTTTAAGGAGGGGAGGATGCCATGAACTGACCTTGAGGCCCCTTACAAATTTTTGATTATAACTATTTCAACAGGGTTTGTTAGCACTTGGATTGATGACTATTGATGTTGGTTCTATTTTAGATAGTTGTTATGCGAGGTACTTTGGGTAGCCATTGTGATATGTTATGTCATGGTTGATACTCATATTGGATTCAATATATCTTGATATGCATACTGCTTACATTGGATTTATTTTATCATATTATATGTATATGTTGCTTTAGCTTAGTTACATTATTGTATGATTATTGTTTTAGTATGTCTCATTGATGTGGATTGACATTGATTACTCTTACAACTATTGGTTATATTCATAGGGCATGCTCAGAGTCATAGTCATCAGTATTAACTCTAGTCCATTTACAACTATAGATGTTATACCTGATTTATTATTTCATGTATAAATTCATTATAAATTATTATTATTATATCAACATCATTTAGGTACTACTAATGTCTTATTTAGTGGATGTACACACAAGGATGTGATTTAGGCTTGGTAGTGGGTTTGGACATCTCAGGTACATTTGAGGGGTAATTGAGCATCCAAAAATCACTCTGATAGGTATTACATGTATGATATGGTATTGATCCATCATAGTTAATATTTATGTTGCGTTATCATTTTTCACCTTTTATTGGTCTCACTTTCTATGGATGCATATGTGATTTTATTTTGTTCCTTGCTTGTAGTAACAAGTTTTGGCATCATTGTTTTCTCTTGCCTGACCTTATGTGCTTGAGGTCATTTATTGTGTTTGGTTACCCTCCTTGGTGTAATTGATATTCATATTTTAAAGCTATATAGAATGGCTTGCATTTTAGCTAGGTATGTTTTTGGTTCAAATAGACCATGTTGGTTATGTCTAGACCATATTGAGTCTCTTGGTTCAAAATATAATCATGGGATACCTCCATATTTGGAAATTGATTTACATGTCCCTTGATCAACTTATTGATTTTTATAGTAATTTCTATTGACCGATTTATGGAATTTGATCAATTTAAATATTTTATTTTTACATTATTATTAATAATCAATTTTATAAATCTATTAATTATTAGTATGATTTATTGTCATTCGAGGGACTTTAATATCAATATTATTTTATGATTTTTATTATTGCATAAAAGGATTTTATTGTTATTATATTTTTAATGAATTTATTATTTATTTTATTAAAACCAATTTAAAGACTTTATTTTTATTATCATTCATAATTAAATTAAGTATTTTGTTACCTTATATTTATTTTTTAATGATCTTATAGTCTATTATCTTTTTATTGGATCAACATAGGAGTTGGGTATGGGGGTGGATGATTTTGATTTCATTTCAATTTTTTATATTATTTTTATTTTTTGTCTTGGCGTTTGGAAAAAGGAATGGGATTTGACTCTTCACCCTATTTGCTAGGAGAAGGAGATGGTTTGGCAAAAAGAAAGGGTGACAAGGGCATGGGACTTGATTTGGTTGGGGCTAGCATTAGAAATGGGAACAGGGAGTTTTGTGAATGCCTATGTAGGAGAATATTTTTTTTTAAAATGAAACAATGTATTTACCCCTGAACTACCAACAATGTCAAAATGTTTTGTATACTTATGTTTGGAAACAAATAGTAATATATGAAGGAGACTCTATTTTCCTCTTTAATGCAAGATCAAATGTTGGCTCAAATTTTACTATTTTAGCCTTGGATTTTTGCATTGCATTTTTTTTGTTCGTATCTCTTTTACTCTATTTTG